>JAWWMP010000018.1:13898143-13922742 GCA_035047865.1 Dendrocincla tyrannina | reverse complement strand
AAAAAAAAAAAAAAAAAAAAAAACCAAAAAAAAAAAAAAACACCAAAAAAAAAAAAAAACACAAATACAAACACACACACCCCATGCCTACATTTTAATCAAGAACAGAAAGGAAAAATGAAAGCAGATATTGGATAGAATTAAAGAGAAAGGACAGTTCTTTTCAATAGTAGGCTCCATTTCTCAACTCGACCGTGTTCCAAAAGATCAGATAACAGTATCAGGCAACATCAGAATATTCATGACACAACCTCTCAGAACAGAGAAAAGTATTTAAGCAAGATATTGACTTTGTAAGATTTAAGATACCAGCACACAAACAGCCCATCCTTTTTTAAGGCATTCACATATTGGTATTAAATACTTGGATTAATGGATTGCAAAGGAGTAATACCATAAATGAATTCTGATACATCTCAGCAAAGTCACTGAAAAAGAAAAGAGCAGGGAAAAAAAAAAAAAAAGAAAAAAGAAGACATCAGCATTCTAGAAGCATCCCCAGGGGAAAGCAGCAGCCGATCATGGCACACATTACCTCTGCCCCTTGTTCATCCATCTGCTGCACCCCAAGGAATGCCACAGGGGAAGCAAACATGTGGAGCACAGCTAATAACAGCAATTCTGTCCATATTAGAAACTAATTATCACCCTTTCCTATCAGGATCAGTGCTTCCAGAATTATAAGCAATTTACCCTAGTAAATGCAGTCTAGAATTTAACACTCAATAACTCAATAGCTTATTTTAAAAAAATGTTGATTTGGACTTTTATATAATAAAAATTATATTTCCTTTCTATACAATCCACTCTTGCATCTGAATATTTAATTTTTTAAATATTTTTAATGAAGAGATGAAGGGAAAAAAATTCTGCTTAAACACAATCCTGCACATTTAACTCTCAGCTCAAAACTGCACAATTACTGTGATTAAGTCTATGTAAATCTAACAAAAAAGACAAACACTGGGTTTGTATTTTATTAGCAATCTTCTGGAAATAACAGCAAGAAATCTCATTGCTCCCCACCAAATATATTACTTTTCATTAGTACACAGACCATAAAACTACAAAATGAGATAAAAGGCTGTGAATAGCATTTTATCTACTGACCTTGCAAATAGAAAACAGAGTTTCTCCTTGGTCCACTTTCATTCTACCAAACTAAAAATTAAGATCTCAGGGAATCGTTGATTCTCCTCTGCACTAGGCTGCTCTATAAGAACTTAATAATTTATTTTAAAATCATCAAGTAAACATTGTTCTGTTTTAATTAACACCACCTATTTGAGGCCCTGCTTCTGCACACAAGCAGTTCAAATGCTTTGTAGCACAATCCAAAGAAATAAGAAACTGGGAACACCAAGGAAAATCATATTATGAGTGCGAAGGCCTGCACAAAGAGCATCAGATCTGAATCAAACAGCGCTTCCTTTTCAAGGACCTAAATTTCTCTTTGGTTTTGATCCATCTGTTCCTTGAGCCAAGTACTTCTTTAGCCCTCGCCCAAATTTTGTATCGCAGCCTACCAAGACCAAAGTACCCTCTTCCAAATTCCCTCAAAGCCCATCCTGGTTAGCTGGCAGGTGCCACTTTCTTTCTGGACAAAGACAAGGTCAATATTCTCCTAAGGGCTGGAGCAAAACACCTCCTGGAGCGAGCAGTCTGGCCCCTGAACTTGGGCCTGCTCCCTTGAGACTGCACGCGCTGGCACCGCGCCTTGGGGTGCCAATGTCAACAACTGTTAAGGATTTCCAGAAAAGTCTCACTGATATAAGTGAAAAGCATTCTAATGGAAATCACCAAACTACTTGGTTTGCACCTCTCAAGAACACACAGTGATATTACACTTAAAACATTTTTAGATGGAAATTAAACATTCCCTGAAATATTTAATTCAAAAGGAAAAAAAACTTAAGCGTCTGATGCTAAAGAACTGTAAAAACAAAGCTGAGAACTACTCTTTTTGTACACAGACAAATGTAATGCCAGTATAAATTCAAAATAGTCATAAATCTATCTTTTTTTTATTTTCCTAAATCATGAATAGTCATGGCTATATGTATGACCAACTGTATCCTGCAGCATGAAGGGAAACAAAGCACAAACCTAACACAAAACATCAGCAACTTGGCTTAATAAGATTACAGTACATTAAAAGGTGCTCATAAGCATTTTCTATAAATGAAATGTAAAGCCTGATGACTACATACGAGCCGGAAGACCAACCTAAGCTCATAATGAAGGTATTGTGACAGAGCTTAGTACCTAAAACACCCACAGAATGGTGTATTTGCAGTGTGGTTGAAAATTTTACACCGATTATAAAGCAGCCAGGGTCCAGGGACTAGGTTTTGGGTGGCAGTGTTCTAGTTTCTATGATCCATGTAAGAGCTAAAAGGCAGATAATACAGAGTTGATCTAGTAAAGAATATTTTTCCTTTCTGCAAATCTCACTTCTCAAAATGACAGCATATTTACAGTGTAATAGCACGTGGCTGGAAAATTTAAGCCACATGTCAAACACCCTTTAAGAAAGCAGGCAAAATACATGCACATTAAACTCAGTACAAAACCGTTTCCTTCTCCAATGCAAAGAAAAAGGGATGTTACAACCTTCTATGAGAAAAGCAAACTGGCAGACTAAAATATGAAGAAGTTCAACCATTAATTCATCAGGTAACAATAGGGGGAGTATCAAACCCAACAGCCCTGCACTCCAGACACACCTGCCCTCTGCCAGTACACAGCAATCAGAACCACAGGGAATCAAACAGCACCAGGCAAGTTTGGGTTTGTTTCCTCACCTGTGCTGCACTGAGCATGCTTAACCCCGTGTGTACCACATACACACCCAGCTGTTTTATACCATCATCTGTATCACTTCAGAAAACAGTCCTACAGAAGATAAACTAGACCAGCAATGACAAATTTGCCAGAACAGATTTGTCAACAGCAAGGACAAACAGCATATAGACTGTTCTACCAACATCCTACTCACTTACCTTATCTCTATTAGCTAAATTCAATAAATAAATTTATATTAAAATAACTGTACAATGGTGCTTCAGCATTCAACAAACACCATGTTCCTATACTACATGTCAGTACGAATCACTCCAGGATTAGGGGGAGAAAAAAAAGTAAAGTATAAAATATAGAAGCCAACATCCTTTCACTTCACACCTGATTGTCTGTTCAATGAAGTCAACACCAGCTGAGGTCTTTCTTTCCCTAAATGACATCTCAAACCACAGATAGACAGATAACTTCCATTTTATTTCTAAGAGTTCCCAGGAGCTCATTGTGCATGCACAATGCATATAGTGTGCCGAGGAGGAAGAACTAAAATAAGGATACTCTTACACAAGCCAGTCACCCATTCTTGCCATCATTTACTAAAAATAATTTTTTTTTAAAAAAATCCCTTCTGTTAACCAAAGTACCAAAAAGGTTTTTTTCTGTTTGTTAAGTGAAAAGGAAAACGCAATTCTGAAAAAAACATATAAATTCTTTTAATTTTAGTCAAAATACATGCAAGCCTTTGAGCAGATTATAAACCAGGTGTCTATTTCTAATAATCCTCATAAGAAAAGCAGAGTTTTAAGTAGAGCTCCTTTTTGAGAGAAGCTTTTTCTTAAACATTAGCAACTTGGTCACAAGTCACAACATAAAACGAAAGGACAAACTTCTTAATTTACCACTCCTAAAGAGCCCAGATTTAACTAGAGACATCCAGAAAAATCCAGCTGAATCAGAAGCTGTGTAAGACAAAAGGGGGGTTGTTGCTGTTGCTTTTTAATAATATGCAGCAACTTACTCATAAGTACCTCCCCAGTCAGCCCAGGCAACATGAAAGGGGAGCCACATTCACAGACACACAGGCACGTTCAGCAACCTTCTACTTCTCAATATCTGTGCTTACCAAGCCACTTGCTTCACTGCACCCTGTGTTACCATGACATTTACTGTTAAAGTTTTCCATTCCCAGCTCCAGACACATAGTACAGGAAATATCATTTAAGGACATGCAATATTATCAAATTTTATTTGAAACAAATGAGCACATAACTCTTCCTAGGACTACTTTCTCTAACTCTAATGCTAGAGAGGAGTAGAGGAAAGTGCTAAGAGAAGTCACCAAAACCCCCAAAAAGAAGTCTGAAAATTGGTCAAATTAGGCCAGACACAAAAAAGGCCAAAATATGTTATATCCAGCATAGAAACACTTGAACAGTCATATTAAAACAGAGCTCCAGCCTGAAGTAGTAAGTTAGAGGCATATTGAAAAGAGAGTGCTTTGAGACCAGAGCCAGCTCTCTCTGTGCACATGGGCATCTTCCACGATGAGGCCACATGGACACCCAAAAAGCAACAGAGCAATTTACAGGTTATGAAAGCACACATCTTTTGGACTTCTACTTTCCTACAAATAACCTTGTAAAAGAGTGGATGACTACTGAACAAACACAAAAGGTCAGAAACAACTTAAAAGTAACTGGCATTGCCCCAGGCAATTACAGCAGAGTTATGGATTGGCAGATAAAGCTTCTGAACTTAAACATCCACACCCCAAAAAACCTTTGCATTCTGGCTGAGCTCTTTCCCTGCAAGCAGACAAGCCCCAACGGCCTCTCTCTGCTCTCCAGCCCAGGCTGGCAGTAAGTGCAGAATGAATTTGTTCCCTGCAGAACATAAACCACAAGCAGAGCCCACCACATGTGCAGCGCCGTGCGCGCACATGGCCCCCAGCCAGCGTGACTCCTATCGCTCACAGGCAGGAAGAAAACCAGACAGGCCACTTCAGCAGAGGCTTGTTCACTGTGAGACAGCAACACAGGATTTATTTGCACAATTGGAGCCATTATGTCAATAACTTCTGTTCCCTGACACCCTTTACAGAAATCCTCAGAAAGTTACAGCACAGAGGTAACAACTAGAACTCACACTAGTCCCAAAACACCTGAGACCATGAGAGTTTATATAGAAAGTGTATAAAGAGAAGGGTAAAAACTGCCAGCATGCAAGTGGCTTCAACACGTAGTATGGGATTGTTAAGCCAGCATCCAAACTAGTAGCAAAAATCCTGTCCTAATAAAGGCAATGCCACTACTTTAGGTGTATCCTACTAGGTATAGAACACTTAGTCTTGGAGGAGCTTTACAATATCAACATTCCCTCTGCAGTCTATCCAGGATTCAAATGAACACCCCCAACTATGCCACATATATGAGCAAGTGCTTGACTTTCAACCATACAGATAATATCACTGGCATGTTAACTCATCTAAAGTTGCATCTTGTACCAAATGGAGATAAATCTAAGCTATCTAAAATCTAGGAAAACCAAGATTACAGCAAAAAATATTCAGGAATAAAGAATTCAAAAAGATGTCCAGGTATTCCAGTGCTGACAGAAGCGGGACACCAGATGGTTCTAGTGCTTCTTCACGTCCAGTTTGCTCATTTCTAATACAGCTAGAGAACACAATGTGGAATTTCATATCTGCAAGCATATTTTACATTAAGTTGGTTGTTGTTTCTGCTTTCTTTTAAAGGAAAGTAAAAAAGGCACAGTCTTCCTGCAACAGATACCAAATTTCTATTTCCTCCTACAAGTGCACAGTATTCCCAAAGAAAAGTTATCAGACTTCTGAGAAATTAAGTCACCCCTGTCTTCCTAAACTTTATCTGGATAAGTTCAACAAACTTCCCATGGAGAAATAATAATATAATTCTGGAGGCATGCAAATTCATTCTATATATTGTACATTTCAAAGATCATTTCCAAACGGACTGGAAACAAAAAATTATGTCTTTTTCTTTTTTTTTTAAATCTGTCTGCTTTTAAAGTTAATCTGTCATCAGGCTTCAGAGGAAAAAGCAGGCTAAAAACATACTCAAAAGCCTATTCCTAGCCCCATGGGAATGCAAAGTCTCAAAACACTAAATCTGTCACTGGTTCAGGGGTGATCGCAGACACTGCTGTGCCTCCCACTTACATTTCAGTTGTACATTTCCAGAAATACGAGTGTGAGAAGAAACTTTAAGACAAGTGATTTTTAAAGGGAAAAAAGAAAACTGCTTAAAGGTGAATATGACAATCTTAAGGTATCCTGGAAGAATGTCCTTGCAGTAAAAATGAATCAAACTATATTTCAGAACAGCCACTGTTCTTAATATTTATGTTCACACTTTTGTTTTCTATGTCCATTTTCTTTGCTTGTACAAGACACCTCTATCAAAGCAAAAAAATAAAATATATCACAACACCAGGAACAGCAATGAAAGAGAAAGTTTCTGAATTTTCCCTGTGCCTTCTGTCCATCAAGACACGTCAGAAAGATTCCCTGAAGACACAACACAGAATGCAGTGTTCAGGACTGGCATTCCTTTGGTTCATGCCGTGCAAATGCCTGCAGGAATCACATGCACCTAGCACCAGTTAACTGCATTAGCCACATGGATTAAAGCAAACCTAGGACAATTCAAGCAACCAAATAAAATTTAAAAATGCATAAACTTCAGCTGAGCATCCAAATTCAAATCTACCTCAAGGAAAACAAGTTAACTTTACTGTTTTCCTTGCTACCCAATGGCAGTTACATTAGGAAAGTTTTATTTATGACATTAATACTTACTATTAGAAGCAGCATCACTAATGAACTGTTACAAAACACAGTGACACCTCATCTTTATTTTTTCCATGGAATTGAAAACTTAAGTTGGTATTAAAAAAGAATTAATTCAGGAATTCAGAAGTGCTCACATTAAGGCCAGAAGAAAGACACCCTCAGCTACCCAAACCAGTAACAAAGGAACCTGGCAATGGCCAGTGGCAATCACATAAGAAGGGACACAAAGAACACTGAGAGCCCAGGAGTTCAGTCCTTTGTCTCCCAGTTCAAAGTTGAACAGTATTCCTCATCAACACTGATCTCTTAAGATTTGTTCTGAGGTTTTGGACAATACCATCATGCCAAAATAAACTCATATTCTGTTTCATATTCTGTTTCGTTTCCATTTAACCCAGACAAATGTTCTTCAAGAACAAGTTGGAGAAAACATCTATCTACAGTGAAGAATCAAATTAACAACAAATAGAAATAAGAATCTCCAAAGTTTCTTGCACTTCAGGCACATGGAAAATCAAAAAGCCTTCCCACAGCAACAGTTTCAACTGGATCAATTTTATGGGCTCTCCTGGAAGATACCTCTGCCTCCTGACCTCCCCAGCCTTCTGCGTCTCCCCAAATACTTGCTTCAGTATAAATGTCCTGGTTCTCATAAAAGCTGCTGTGAAGTTTAAAAAGAAGTACCTCAAAGCACTTGAACTGCAAAAAGACAAGAAACTTGACATGAATAATAAAAAAAAGCGCCTCACAACAAGTATCACATGCAGAAGCTGCTGAAATGTACTCTATAAACTGGGATCAACAGTTAGTTCACCTTCCTAAATGAATGTTTAATTCCTTAAATTGATTCACGCTCTTCCCCCTTTCAGTGTTTTCTAAAACATTGTTCTCACCAGCTATATCAGAAATTCCGTTTACCGTAACGCAGAAGAGAGAACAAAGCTACAATGTTTGTAACACTTGAATTTATCCCCATCTTGTTGATTTTCCTGAGGTTTATAGAATGTAAAGCAGCTGCTTTTTTTTCTTTTTTCCCCCCAAAAGCTAGAACCAAATATAACACAAGAGTCTTAACAGGCTCGTTTGGCAAAATACACTGGTTGAATTTTGGGTTGCACAGGATTGTTTGAGGGCCAAAGCTCTGTTTTAATCTTAAAGAACATTTACATACAACGTAGGTTTCACTAATCAAACAGAACTGAGACCAAAGCACACTGCTAATATGTGAATTATTGGTTTTCAAAATATCTGTAATGCTTGAAGTCTTCCCCTTTAACACGTATTTACTCACCAGGACTTCTTAAACTTCCCCTCCCATACCTGAATTATGATGTAAGAATCATCTATTTCACAAAAGGCTTCATTTAATGATAAACAACTGTTTTTATGACAGAAGAAACAAACAAAAGGCACTTCAGGGGAGGAAGAAATTAATGTTTTGAAACCAAGTTCTTCATAAGCATTAGGTTAAATCAGATTTGTTTCATAACTTTAAAACACACACTGTTGTAGCACAATTGGCTTTTCCCTTGCTGTTAAAGTGTAGGTTCTGTCTACAACATCCCAAAGGGTATTTTTTAAGCACTCAGAACACAGGCACAGCAGCAAATGCAGTCACATCTAACACAGCCCCATCTCTTGTTTCAGTCAGAGCAGGTTTTGTCAAAAAACCCACTTGATTACTGAATCTTTTTAGACGACTTGTTACCATATCCATGATTATTAGATCATGGCCATAGGCTAGACACTGGTACATATATCCAGCTGTCAAAGTGAATTTAATCCATTAAATACAAAGGATAGCTATGGACAGGGCTGTTTTCTGTTTATGTATCAGGAAACCTTTTTAGACTAGAAGTTTTCTTCCTTGAAGAAATGTAGGCAAATGTATTTATCTGTTTTCTTATTTGGCCAAGATTCAAATCAAATTTCCAGAAATGAGAAGCGTATGTAATCTGTGAAGGTGTGCTCAAACAGTTTCTAGAACACTGCTGTGAGTCCCAGAATGAAATTTGCATTTTTAAATAACAGAGCTTGCATTGAAAAAGCTGTAGAGTAGATACAGCAAGAACTGAATTGAACAAGAAAAACCCCATAACTTGAACAACCTAAGTAAGAGATTGAAATAAAACAAGCAGAGACATCAAAACTATATACAAAAGGAGGGAGTGGATATTGACACTGAAAATATGTGCATGCTAATTTAACTCTGCTTAGGTCACATGAGGTTATTCCTATTAACCCGTTCCAAGACTGCCATTTCCGTGAACTGAGGAAGCTCAAAACCACTTCTTGTCTCTTCTACAGTGTGAACACTAGCCCTCACTTTACAGCTGAGGAAACCAGCAAATAGAAAAGGGAAAAAGAAAGGCAGTTCCTCAACTATGCAGCAAGGTAGGAACAGAAATTCTGCCTCTCAGCTATGTCTTTTAAAACTCAAGAATATGTTCTCCTCACTATGCAATAACACAAACTTGGCATAAGTTTTTGATGGAGATAATGCCTGCTTTAACTTATTTACAAAAACAACTGCACCAAGCAGCAAGTGAGTAATAATATTTCCTAGGACTTTACTATCCCTAGTGATTTTTTAGATATGAATTCATTAAAGTTATTCAGACAAAGAGGGGGAAAAATCCCATTTTGAGAATTTTGTATTTTGTTCATAGTTCAGTATTCCATGTCGCTGTAATTTAACAGACCCAATACAACAGCATCATAGATGACAAAAACAGAGAATATTGAAAAGCATTTAATATCTCAGTACAGAAGCTTGTTACATGAATTACATGATCTGCGCCTTTTATTTAAGAATTAGTCACACAAGTATAAAATTATTTCAGAATCAGAATTTAAAAAGATAAATACCTAACTTCTCACACTAAACTCATTTAAAACACCATCTTTGCTAAGCCTGACGAGATCAGGCCAGTATTAATACACACTTACATATTCAGAACACAATGAGCTTATCTCAATGTATGTCAGTGACCCTACTGCCACAATCCCAAAAGCAGGGCCTACTCAATTGGTACTGACTCAAAGGCTAAAAGGACACATAAACAGAACATTTGCTAGAGCTGTGAAAGACCTTTTTTCCCCAAATGTGCCCAACTGACACAACAGTTAGAGGATACTCAGGTTATTAATGTCTGTTCATTCCCAAGGATAGCTGGAGAGCTTCAGGACACATGCCCGCTGATGCAGCATTAAATTTGCTTAAAAGGGGAAAACAACAACAGCAGACACCTTGCAGAGTCCAATTCCCTTGGTCCACACTCTCCTTGCAATCAGGGCTGCCCTCTCCTTGGCACAGGATGTGGTTGCTGTGCCAAGGCCACTTAGACCACAACTTGTCTACCCAGGTTAGGGCAGCACATGAGGAAACTGTAAGTAACAAGTGCTGTCTAAACTGCTTAGAGCAGCAGCTCAGTAATGCTTCCCAAGGCCAAGCCAACCTGCAGCGATGCTTCTTCCCTGCTCTGGGAGGGGGCAAGGGCAGGCAGGGACTCAAAAACAAAGCCCAAGCTGAAGATCACTAGTATGGCATGTACACACATCTGCTACAGCAGGCAGGAAGTTCTTTTCAAGTACAAATAAAGTATTAATTATTTCATTCTGCTTTAATTTCACTTGGAAGGAGAAAAAAGAAGAATGAAGTGTTTGCTTAATTCTCATTTATACCTCCTATTTCAGAGAAAGTGATAAAGCTAAAGACTATGTTTCATAAAAAGCTGCAAAGGATGGAGGAAGCTATATGGGTAACTTCAGAATTCTTCTCATCTAGAGGCTCTTCCAGTCATAAAGGAACACTTACACATGGAAATCCCAGTCCACATGAAAGAATATGCTGCAGTGTTAATCACATTAATTGTCCCCTGACTTAGAAAGGTTTTCACTTTTTCTTTGTATCCTTCAGTTTCAAAGTTGTTTGATCTTTTTAAACAAGCAAAAAATTAATCAACTCCATCCTCACAGCACGTGTAGAAATGGATATTACTGCTGTCCAGAGGATCTGTGCTCTCGAAGTTGTCTCTGATTTCTCACACTTCATCTTGAGGAAGAAAAACCTCACTTATTAAAAAAAAAAAAAAAAGCCCAAACTATATTATCTGATGGGACACAAAAAAAAGTCATAGTCTTTTCCTCATTTGGTAACAATTAATATTCGGTAACTACAGCCTGAGGAGGAAGTATTTACACACAAAGATCTAGCCAAGTTTGCTGAAAAGGGATCCTACGTAAGGTGTATTTTCCAAATAAATGCAGAACTTCACATCTCCACAAGTGATTCTCCCCCATCAGTGCAACATTTAGGGTTCTGTAATATAAATAATATGGCAGCAAGACAACCATTTTACTTGGAGAAAAGGAAAACATGAAGGTAGGAAAGGATTATGAATGAAAACAGCGTATTTTCACAACTGCTTTGCACTAACCAAAGTCACGGAGGACATCCTCTAAAAATATTTTTTCCAGGTACTGAAAGGGACAAGTACTTCGGGAAACTCAGAAATTCACAACAAACACTAGTTAGCTGCTACAACCTCTCAACCTGCAAGTGCATTCAAGATAAGTACATTTAACATAAAAAAAGTCCACAGAGTAACATTTTTAAAAGTTGTAGCTTTATCAAGAGGGGCTTCAACCACCCAAAACAGAGAACCAGGTCTTTCAAGGCAACCTCTCCTTCGCGCTCTTTTTGCCCCAGCCCTGTGCTAACACTGACAAGGTACTCGCAGATCAATGCACCAAGCCCTTCAGGAGATGCAACAGCTCTGCCAAGAATCCTGCCTTCAAAAGGACTTCCATTGCTATGGCAACAGCATGTTCTCCAGTCTCCAATCCGGAGACAACCTATGACACACAGAGGAGCGATGGCCAAACTCGGGCTCGTCCCTCACTGCAGCACCAGTCGCATTGTCACACACGGGCCAGTTATCACTTGCAGAATACAAGCCACAAAACAGGGGGGGTTATGGCAGTTCACAGGGCACTAAGGTTACCTGCCTGTAAACAGCTGCATCTAGAGGAAAAAATACCACTCACTTTATAAAACAAATATAGTCTATTCAAAGGTCAGAAGGAATATAATCATTGGCACAGAATATGAATTGCACTCCACACCGTCTTCTATACACAGGCATTTACCTCCTTTCTGATCCCAATTTCTCCTAACAGGATGGGGGAAAGGAAAAGGAAAGTGTTAGTACATAGCGAATAAGCAGATTATTGAAGTCATACGGTACTCAACAAGTATCTTGGAACTAAAATGGGTTTAGTGAACACAACAGACACGCATAACTAAAAACTCTGGGTTTACTACATCACTCTACAAACCAGAAAGCAATCTCTTGTAAGACTTCTCCTTCTACCCAGAATTGTATTCACGAATACACACCCTTGATGTCTTGAAATTTAACCACCAGATATGTCAAGTTTTAGGCATCCATACCATATATATCTCTCTTATACCTCTAAGACTTGTATGCTACTACAAAGGGACCAGCCAGTAATTCAAACCATTAAACAGCACAAAAAGGACATTTAAGTTACCTAAGTTCATCACCCCAGATGGTCAGATATATCTTCCCTACACACAATGAAAAATATAACAATGTGGTTGCTTTCTCTGCATTTCTGACAACCTTAAAATCAATTGGCAACTTTGAAGTTACTTCTGATTGTACTGTACAGCACTCATATGCTGAAGACTAACACAGGATTAGAGCTTTTTTTGTAAAGGATCACAACCTTCTTTAAAATCTTGGTGGAAGAAAAAGATATTAACTTCTACAGAAGTTGACTACTTCCCACTTTAAAGGGGTTGACATAGAGGGAAAAACAAAAGGCCTTTTCACTGATTCTTGAAGGCCTGTAAGATTGCTGGGTGTATGTTCTGGAGAAGATATGGCCTCCCATCCTTTAAAGCCTCTCTCTGCTTCCTTTTGAAGTGGCTGGCATTATCTAACTTGCTTTGCAAGTACTAATATTACAGACTACTAAAATATATTCCAATAATAAATAATATAAACCAATAAAATGAACAACCAAAAGGGGAAAAAATATGGGAGCTTTGGTGTGTGTTTTTATTGGGATTTGGAGTTTTGGGAAGTTTTTAAGGCTTTTGTATTTTTTGGTATTTGTTTGTGTTGTTGTTTTGGTTTTGAGTATTTTTTTATTAATTTTTACTTTTAGTTGAGGAGCTTTCTAAACTCAACATCTTAGAGGTACTTGCAAGAAAAATACCTAATTCAGATGTTCCTGCCATAAGTAGCATTGACAATGTTCATGCTCCATTTTTTTGTGTGCTTATTACTGTCCTCTGGCAAGGGAATATGATATCAGAGATATTTTCAAGGTTACCAAAATAAAAGCATTACACAGAGCAGAGAACACATGCAAGACATTACATGCATTTATGCACAAAGCGTCAGAAATGTGCATTTGTTTTCTAAAATCCAGCTAAGGGAAAATTTTTGCATTACCATTCCCTTCAATCCAGTTCCATCTCAGCATCATGAGCACTGATCCTGCAAAGACACACTACAGGACACAGATATTTGAGCTCTGCAGTAGTAAGCACCACCAGCATTTTTAGACATATACAAAAGCTTTTCATTACTCCAAAACTCGGTCATCTTCATTAAATCACCATCTCTTCATAAAAGCTTTGCCTTCATTTAGCATTCAGGAAGATGAAAGAGCAGCTACTCTCCTTATGGATTACTTCTCTATTACAGGAGAATGTTTTGCACGTCAAAAGCAAACAGAAAAGGATTAAATGATATCGTAGTTTCTGCTCTTATTTATTTGCAATGGGCAGTGAATAGAATTGCAAAGAAACAATCAGTGATTATTTTAAGCTGTGTTCTTTTGCAAGGATTATGACTCATGAAGTTGCTGCAGAAAGAACCAGAACGGGATAGGTGTCGCATTGAAAATGGTTGAAACATCACAATACGAAAAATGTTTGTCCTACAAGCAAAGCTGTCTGCTTTAATCATTTCAGACAGTGCCACCATAGCTCTTGGGATAACACCAAGACAATAGTATCTTGCGTTCAAGTAAACAAAAAAATATAAAAATACAAACAGTGAATTTCATTCTCCTACAGAAGACTAAAAATACTTCAGAATTTTTTGAGGTATGTTTTCCTCCAGAGCATCCTACCAACACTAATGCAACACAATAGAAAATTCAAGAGATACTTGGTTACAAGACATCCCTGCAGCATGTGAAGTGTGAAACTCAAAGATTTTATCATGGATTTACCTACGTATTTTAGGCTTCAAACATGTTTTCCAACAGAACTTGAGAAAGCAAGTTTGCAAAGCAATGTTATTTCAGATTAGACTCTTTATAATTTTTTCTCACACATGATATGCCAATAGGTATGAATCACACTCAGTAAGTTCTGTTTTGCTAAATCTTCTGTCTGGCTCCCTTCCTATTGCCTCATTCCAGTGAAAAAAGCAGTTTATTTTGGAATTTTAGGTAGATGTTAAAATGCAGATAAACGTGCATTCAGCTTTTATTTTAGATAAGACTTCCAACACTCGATACATTAAAGATTTTGTCTGTAAACCTGAACGTGGGAGAAGACAGGAGGACTAAAAATTGATTCACTCTCCAAAGACAATGACAAACATATTAAAAAAAGCAACATATTTTGGACATACTCCAAGCAAAATAAATACAGATAGCAAGTAATGCTATAGACAAAATTGTTGTTCATACCGAATTAAGGCTAAACTGTGCTTTAAACTCAATTTAATTTAAAACACAGAACAGGCAGGCACATTCACAGTCTGAAAATCATTCGTATTTTACCTGCAAAACATACACAACTAGAAATAACCAAATTTGAATTCTGCTTAATTAGGTATGCTTTTAGAAAATTAGTTCTGCCTATTCACCTTTATATTTAAAAAAGGGGAAATAATACACCATGTAAAAAGTAATTTCCACAAATGCAGGCTCAGAACACATAAAACAACATCCAACTCCAAGCCAGCCTACCTCCAGTTTCGCTGTGTTACCACCACTGCTTCAGCAGCAGCAAAGAGCTCTTCCAGAGACAAGGCAAACACTAAATGTTTCCTACAGATTTCTTCATGCAAGGGAAAGCAGAACAGCAAAAGCAAGAGGTTCAGCTTCTTACTAGAACTCCACATAACTAATGACCTGCTCCAGACACAGAGACTGCTGTTTCTGCAACTATAACTGATACAGAACTAAAAACCCAAAGAGTCTGCTACCAGAAAAAAAGGCAGACTTGAAAAGTGTACCACAAATATCTCACATGCTTATAAAAACCAATACAGACAGTCTCTGTAGGAGATCAGGACCAAGAAATCAGGCCCACTGCAACAACAAAAAAAAATTACTTCAGAGAAAAATAAATACAAAGTAATCACCTCTATTGAAAAAAATATCCACCTATTTCCTACTTAGCAATAAATTGCTCTAATATCAGAAATGTACACTTTTTAACTTCCTTTTAAATGCAGTTCCATAGCACTAGTATGGGAGTGTACAACTTCCCTGTCCAGGTTAAACCTTCCTTAGTTCTATGAAAGTTTTCCTGACACTCACAGAGCATTACTCCCCTAACAGGGCTGGAAACACTGTCAGCCAAGGCTCTTTCCCTTTCCCCCCCATTCCAAGGACTTCTTTAAAACACCACCAACAATTATTCTGATGCGAGCAAGCAAGGTTTTTCTGCATTACACTGGGAAGAACATGAAGTTTATGCATTTTAAAGCAATTTCAACCCCTCCTTAAAAAAAAAAGCAGTAAATCACATCTCCAGCACACAAGAATCTAACAAAGTCCTGAAGATTGATTGGGTACATTTCAGCCTGATTATCCTCTGAAAACAGTGAGATATTATAAATATAACAAAAGCTGCTCTTTCTGATCATTCTTGGTATTCAGTTAACATCTTCACCAAAGAAGTACGTCCTTTATGTTTTCGAATGTTGTGTTTACAAACACAGTTTTGTTTTACAAATGAAAAAACAAGGCATTCATTCAAGACATTAAAAAAAAATTATCATTATCTCATCTTACACTCATAATAGCAAAAAAAAAACAGACAAACTTTGCCCCTACAAACATGAGTAAATAATGGATGGCAGTATTTTAAAAGTCCACAAGTACCTCCAAATAATCAGGTTGAGGTGTACAATAGAACATCTAAACTTTCATATTAATTAAAACTAAAACCAAACAAAAAACCAAGCAAACAAACCCCACAAATCGAAGGAGTGGCCACTACTATTTAAGAAAGGGAGGAAAAAAACATTAAAAATAGATTTCCTGTCCTTAGAATGATAAGTTTGAACTGAACTCATGCTTTTCCTCCCTTTTTCTACAGTGTTTAATAATCAAAGGTGATTAAGGTGAATACACAATTTAAAACTAGTTATGTATATTCAGTAACAATCTTCAAATGATTCACATGCAGAAGAAAATAGTGCCCTTGCTTATTTCTTTATTTACTGTATAAATTTAGTGATTTCCTCACAGGAGAACATACAAACCCAATCAAGTTTTGCTATATATTTGTGGGGTAGTGCTAACTCAGTAAACTAGACAATGCCTCGAAAAAAAGTTTAGGTAACATACTTTATCTAATGTAGTGATTTATTGAAACTGAATTTTCAAGTATGCAAATTGATGTTTATTTTTAAGTAAATTTGAGATAGAAGACTTGGTTATTATATTCCATAGATCACATCTGGCTCCATAGGTAATATAAGAAATTTTATAAAGCTTCCAAAAATGCTCAGTGCTATTTCCCCAAAAACATAACCCTTCAACATCAAGAGTAACAAAAAGAACTGCATCTCTGCAGCCAAGAGAAGTCAGCTCAAGAAGTCTAGCAAACTATTTCAGTTTATGCGGAGCTTTCCATTTTAAAAATAGTCTCCACAAACTTCAGTGTTACTAAGTGATATGGTAGTATGCCTTAAACATCTTTCTCTTCATAAATATGATGCTCAACCATGAAAAATTATACTATTTTAGCAACTTCAAGAACATGCAGTTTGCCATGTTTATAGTATAGTATATAGTAGATCAACTGGAATTCGTATAACAGTATCTATAGACTCACTATGGATAAAACAGAATTACCTGAGACAAACAGCTGTCATAGCAACTTGAGAGCAAAATGACTAAGGAGTTAAATCCTTTGTGTGACAGCTGGGAAGAAGTGGGGGGAAGGGGAACTTGGGCAAGCATGTATGAATGGCAAGCTTTTAACATCAAATTCCCTTGCTAAAGACCAAAAAAAGACCATAAACAAGTAAAACTGAAAAAACTCTAAACCTTAGCAAAAGCTGCAGACATAAAAGTTTTACAGGGAAGGAGTATAAGTTCAGCTGACATCACAGGGCACACATATGTAGGAATCTAATTTATACTTCTCTTCATCACTTTACCCAAACCTTTAGTCCTCATATTTACATTTATCAACACTGCTTCTGGGTAAATACAAAATTCCACATCCTATTCCTTCCCACATGACATTAAAACCACGCTCCAAAGCATCTGGATACTCTTCATCTCTTACAGTAGATCAGAAAAATCTGGCAGATCACAGAGCTACTGGCTGGGGTGGAGCCTGATGGTGGCAGGTGCCCCATCCTGGGTAGTTCCACAGCAGGAAAGCACAAGGCACTCCTGCAGTCCCAGATCTTCTGAAGCCACCCAGAAATGACATTGCAAAGACCTTCCTTGCACCCTGAGACAGTAACGTTTATACAGGGATTGGGGTTTGCAGGCTGTGCTTGTAACACAGTGACCACGTTGCTGCCCTTACCCTGGGAAAACTAATGGCTGGAAATACAGGATTAACTTACTGAAAGAACACCTTCTACACACGAACGCAGCCACAGTCACAGTTTCCCTTACTAACGGTGTCAAACGTAACTCTAAACAGAAGGCGGGACAAACACTGCTAAAAATTCTCAAAACAGCTATTTGGAAAGCAGCAAATAATTTCTGACCAGTTGCCATGAGGTTCACACCATCATCTTTCAAACCACAGTTAACAGCAATAAGCCAGGGATGAACATCTACTTATTTGCCCACCAAACCAGATGCAGAACGCTGACCTGTTCTAGTAACTTTGCCTTTCTCCTCCTTTTTCTTAATCACAGAAAAAATCAACATCTGCAGAACCACAAACACCTTGCAAGAGACTGTTTGCTTTATAGCTGGCTTGTCAGTTCTCTCCATTATCCCGCATTTTTTACCCCTTCTCTTTCTTAAAGAGGAATATGGAAGCTGTATTAAACAGGAATATATGCTGCACTTTTCAAGACTGTTCATGGAGTAAGTGCCTGATAATTTATCTTTCCAAAGGCAGCGAAGGGGAGGAGGAAAAGAAACAGCAACTGTGAAACAGGGGCTGCCAACAGTCAAACTGCAGAGTCACAAAATTTTTAGCTCTGTGTCACCCTTCAGGTTTTTAAATGCAAGAGGTGAAGGATCCACACTGAAATCTTGATCTGACTTGCATTTGGCCCATTTCAAGAGTAAACCATGGGTCTCCCTGACAAACAACTAGAAGCTGAAGGAGCTGTGGATACCTTTCTGCTTTCAAGCACAAGGCTTCTACAGCTCTTCCAAGGCTCTGCAAAGGAGGATAGAGTTTAGCACCCCTCAGACCCAAGATGAAATATCAGGTTACCAGATCTGCTGGTCCACCTTTAATGAAGCTAGAGGACAAACTAGATTTAAAAAAATTAAAAATAATAAAAAGCCACATAACTGCATGACTTAAATGTTTACTTTAAGAGGCCACTTCACATTTCTAACATTTAACACACAATAACATTATCTTCTTTTGAACAGCAAACAAAAACATGCAGGATAACAACATATTTTGGATGTCAAAACCAGAAATACATATCAAATTGCTCAAATATAGGCCTTCCACTGTTTCATTTATTTGTTTGTTTAAAAGCCTGCCATGACCTAACATACTGTAGAACCACACTATATGACTACCAATATCTCTTGTCAACTCCTTAATTCAGAGGCCAGGAGCAGACAAGAGGAATTTCCTACACCTCAATGGGAGACTGCACCAGAAACACACACAGAATGGTATCAGAGAACTGATTCTTCTTAGGAACCAGAGTTTTGAGAAAAAGAATTAAATATAATGTATTTTGAAAGGTTAGGAGCAGTAACTTGCATGCATAAACAGTCTCGTGTTTCTCCAGTTTTCTCCAAGGCTGTCTGAATTAAGAGTGTCTTTTCTCCTCAACACTTATGTAGAACAACGAACAGGGTTTAAAATATTGCTCATCCACGTAATTCTCACTTTTTTTTTTTATTTGGGACTTTGCTTTACAAGGAACTGCTGGGGCAAAATTAAAAAAGAAACAAGAGTTTACAGAACTGACAAACATAATAAAGTCAGGTTTGTTCATTTTGGAAACGCTATTTGGTAACTTAACAGACCTGCTAAAGAATTGCCATTGTGTCCATTCTCAAGACACACGGCCCTAATTTAGGGACACTCAGGTTAATGGCAGCTATCAACTTAAATGGTCTTTGCATCAAGCCACTAATTAGTGGCCTATCCCAATCCACTCCTTACAAACTCAGTATATTAATGGAGAGAAGAGGAAAGGGCAGCCTCTTGAATTTGCATAGAAGAGGGCCAAACCCATACAAAGGGGTATCTAAACAGGTACCTTCAGAAGGTTTTTCTGCATGTGTTTTGCACCAGGAATGTCACACAAGATTTGTGCCCAAACCTGTCCACACCCAAACGTGTGGACTTACTTTTCATGAACTTCAGCAGACTCTTACAGGCAAGAAAAGCGTTATATTCTGACAACTTAGCTCTTACACTGTACCTCTTACTTCAAACTCTTACCACTCTTTTCTGTTAAACTTCCATATCATCTTATTTCATCTCTTTGACTGACACTTCATATATGCACGTGCACAGCCACACATAAAAATGCCCTCGGTACATGAGGAAGCAACTACCAGTTGGCCACACAGGAAAGTATTGCCTGTTTTTCAACATCTGAGATGTTCTGAGATGTTCTTTGCAAAAGAGAAAAAAAAAAAAAAAAAGGATTTATTTAGGGTACCAAAACTGAGATTGTAAAAACTTCAATTCCAGGAAAAACTGAGATTGAGATCAAACCTACAGAAAACCCTAGGAAAAGTGCACTAGCAGGCACCTGCATATTGTGACTGGATGGTAATGGGGTTACTGTAATAAATAAAGGGCATTGGGCAAAATCAGGAACCATTCAGGTTTCTATTGGCACACATGTTGTGGCTTAGGCAAAAGCAAAACAACCCAAAATTTCACTATAAATCATAAACGCTGCTGTTAACCGTAGTGGCAACAGAAACTTTTGATTTCAAATAAAATCTGGAAAAAGTCTGACTAAAAAGTCCAATAGAACATCTCTCTGACCTTTGCCTTCTCCTACTACAATTTTTAAGACAGAAATTACTTTATCTTCACCAGCTGAGTTTGGAGCAGAAAAGAATGGCAAACCCTGTTCTAAACAAGAATTAATTACAACAGGTATGACAAGAAATATTTTGTGGCTTAACTCACTGACTTACATATCAGGTTACTTTTCCAATATGTTTATTTTCACCAGTAGTCTAACCAAGTTATTTGACTTTATCAGAGGCTTACATGACTTACTGTCATAATATACTATGATATATCAGATTAGTTCACTTATTTTATCTGCAGCTTTCATTCAAAACTGGTTGACCTGTAGAAAGCAAGCCTGCCCCAACACCAGACTTCAGCTACCTTTTAATCAAAACACAATGTTCATCTGTTAATCCACGACAGTAATTTCTTACAAACTCTACATCAGTTGTATCAGCTGTTTTATTCATGCAATCCAACTACACATATATTTTTACAATATAGTCAGCAGAAATATTGCAGATTTATAGCAGATCAAGCTCGTTAGCTCAGAATTAACACCACACATCCTAGTATTTCCAACACTTCAAAAAGCCACACCTGAAAACCAAACGGAACTTAACCACTCTTGAACAGCAGCTAATTTGTCCTTTTAGACTGGGGGCCTGGGGTGGCAAGGAAAAAGCACCATGACCCTTCCTTGGTTCTAAATCAGATTTCCCAGAAATATATAGTCCTAAGAGCCATGCAGAGAAACAACTGCTTTTCGCCTACTTAATGGGGGCCATTAGGCTGTATCTGAAATCACTGACAGTTTGGGGAGGGGGGCAAGGAAAGTGTTTTCAGGTGTTTATTGTAAGTTTAAATGAGAAAGAGGGCTCTCTATAATTACAAATAATTAACACATTTTTATTCCAACTAAGGAAAGCACTTGGCTTTAGTATGCTTGTAAAGACATCACAAAAATAAAACAACTGAGTTTGATGGAAAAGATATAGAAGCAATCTTCACTTCTGTAACTGCCATCAAAATCAAGAAAGTCTCTCCAAGAAGTAGCAAAATCCCAAGAAAAAAAATAGTACTTTTTAGGAATCTGTGTATACTGTGCTTTTTAGTACTAGATAAAGAAACAAATACCTCCTCTTTTCATGCCTCTTTACAAAGTAACCTCTAGTAGTAAAAGAAAAGGTTTCTAAACGTTGTTTGTCCTAGAAGTCGCAAAACCCTTAAAAATAAAGCAAGATCACAATTAAATCAGAGTACTGGAAATTAAATGCCTGTAGTTCATCAATGATCTTGACATAATTTTTCTACAACATTTAACACTAACTCAGAACACAACTAATATACAAGTTTGTCACCCCTCACTCCTGCAGGGTAATCCCCCTAGGTCAAGGCTTAGGTCATAACGTTACAAGAATTAGGGCATACAATCCCACTGACCAGTAAATCTCTACAACTAGAAATGTTTTTAATGAAAATTCACAAATACATACTATTATCATTCTAAGGGGAACTCAGCTGGTGGTAGTTTGTTTGACAGCTGCTCAGGATTGGTATTTATGGGATGATACAGCATGTTGGTAAGGAAATTCAAGGAGTCACTAACACAGTTTCTCTCAAAGAACTAACTGTTCTGGCATTCTCTCTTTTTCTAAGTCATCCAAGGAAAGAAAGGGAAACATTAGCTACAAATAGGGCATGCCACATTACCTAACAGTGCTCCAGGACCTAAACCCAAAATGAAAGCTCTATTATTCAACAGAAACTTACTCTGCTCGTTCAGGACTAAGTGGGATGAAATGCTCAAGTTGTGTTCTACACAATTCAGTTTTAGATGCCCAAACGTCTTTTAAAACAAACTTCAGAAAAACCACTGTCTTGAGTATTTGTCTTTAAAGCCCCCTATTAACTACATCATATACAGATCTGCTGTCTTATTATTGCCAATAATATAAACTTGATGTAGTTTCAAAGAGCAAAAGAAAACCAACCATATATTTTAGGAGAAAATGTAAAAGACTTCTTCAAGTAGATAACAATTACATCACTTGCTACATATTTTCATTAAATTAAATGTGGGGGATAGACTCTGAAAAGTTTGAAAAATTACACTAGGAAGTTTTAAGATGTTTTTAACAACAAAAAAATGCAGAGGGCCATTTTGACTCTCAAAGTAACAGCTCTGACAAACTAAGGCAAACAGGGGATGTTACCCCACAATTTCAAGCCACTACTTCACTTCTCTACTGGCATTCTAAACATTTATTTTCATTATCTAAAACACAAACATTACTTTGTTGTATTTATAAAAACATCACTTCACTGTATCCAAACAAGATGAGCACACATAAAAAGTTACTTTATCAAAAACTTAAATTTCTCTTTTGCGGTAATTAATAAATACACCCTTAAGGGAATGATACAAAGTATCTTTAAAATTGTTCCTTTGTCCTTATTTCCTATTACAGGCTTCTCTGAAAAGTCTCTGACACAGCTATTAGGAGGATCTCATGAAAATACACTGAAGCCACAAAACACATGCAACATGTAAATACAGTTACGTGTTTTCCAGATGCACTGATTAAGTTTCAACACAAGAGAATTTTATTTGTCAAGTCTTTGATAACTACACAGTACTAGAAAATTGTATTAACCTTCCATTTTCCTCAATAACTGCATTTAAAAATATATTTTAAAATATAACATATCCCTGAGTCAGAAGTATTCAATTATTTGGCATTTTACTCAAGTGCTTTCTCCTTTCTTACAAAGGGCTAGGAAATACTTCAGTTGAACAGGTAGGTTTGATTTTCTCAAACAGAAACAACACAGTAATTCATTTTTAACATAACAAACAACAACTTAGTATGGCTACAGATATTCAACATTTTGCTATACTGGGACAAATAGTCTAAGACATAAAGAGGAAAACTGTGGTTAAAGTTGGCAAAATCCGTTACTCAGATCAAAACAACACATCTCTAACTGATCTGAGGATCCTATGAGAGTATGTACAAATGAAAGATCACAATGCTTTGAGCACATGAAGACTATGCTGGAACACCAATATGTAGTTAGGTGAACATTTTCTGTCTGGGATGCATCCTACCTGATCCACTGAACTGGCTGCTTCCTAGCGTAGTTGGTCTGGTTTTTCCACTATTAACAGGTGGAGAAAACATCTGCAAAACAAGAAAAAAAATGTGCTTTAATTGGTTTTGAAAGTCTGTGATGAATTATTAATGTCAACTGAAAGAAAGGTCAATCTGAAACAAATTTTTTTTCAATTTTCTGCTTGAAAACAAACAGAATGCGAGATGCCTGTTTCGACCCATAAAACCAATAAGCTGAAGTACTCCTTGCAATTTATTAACACCACTAAAATCTCCCTTCTACATGAATATAAACAATTAAAAAATTAAAAGGACATCCACTACTAGTATGACAATTTCAAATAGTTATATGTCTTAAAATTTGCTACTCATATTTCTTACTAATCTGCAAGTATAAAGTCACTGGGTAAAGACAGCACTTGAGAGCGAGTAGTTTTCTACTGTGTTTATAAATTAAGAACCTCTTTGCAATCTGTTAGAAGTATCATACCTATAATTTTCAAGCCAAACCCGTCGATGAATAAACTCTATTATTTGTGGGCAATAAATTTTCTTTTGTTTAAGTGGGGGAAAAGAAAGAGCCAAAGTACCAGCACCACACGCCAGCTTAACAAACGTTAATTATTAGATTATGCCATCACTGGGTCAGCCTGATTTTAACCAGTTAAACCAATTGACCCAGCTGGTATTACCGTATTAAATCTGGAAGTCTAGACATTACATCAAAGTTCAGGTGTCCAACTTGGCTGAGGCAGACCCAGCCGAGCCCTGCACGCTGCTGCCCCTACTCCTCACTCCGCATGGCCACGGGGGAAGTCATGAGGAGACCTCGGAGAATACCCTACCGCACTGAAGTCCAGCAAGTCGCTCAGCTCCTTGTCAGTTCCTATAGCGGCCATCCTCTGCTGCTGGGAATTCATCTTCCTCCGCGACTCCGATCACCTTCTGGGGCACAGGGAGAGAGGCACAGGCAGCACTTGGCGGCGGGAGCGCGGCCGAGGGGCCCGGGCTGGGCTGGGGCTCCCGGGGGAGCCTGGCCGGGCTCTCGGCGGCGGCTTCGCCCAACTACCCAACTCTCCTCAAGTTTCCTCCGGCTCCCTTTTCCCCCCTCATTCCACTTCTCCCCCAGCCAGCCCTGGGCGAGGCCGCCGCCGGGAATGAGGTGCCCCCCCCGCCGCTCCGCTCCCCTCCCCACCGAGGCAAGCGAAAGCAAACAAACAGCGGCGGCGAGGTCCGGAGAATTAGCGAGAGATTAAGTGACTCACTGTCCCCGCAACAATGGGGCTGGCGAGCGGGGCCGGGCGCGCCTCAGCAGAGCCGTGCGGGGCCCGGCATGCTGGCGCACGGCCGGCCCCGGCTGCCCCCTCTGCCTCTGTGGCCGTGTGTCTGTCCGTGTGTCTGTCTGAGATCGGAAGAG
>JAWWMP010000018.1:13861950-13897956 GCA_035047865.1 Dendrocincla tyrannina | reverse complement strand
GGGGAGCGAGGAGCGGGAGCGCGCCTCGCCTTGTGGCGGCGGGGGCCCCGCAGCGCCGGCCAAGTTTGGGAGCGCGGCCGGGCCTTTATGAGCGCCGGCGGGACCCGCCGAGCGCCGCCCGCGGGGACTCGCTCCTTCCCTCCTTACCCCGGCACCCCCCGCACCGCCGCCCGCACCCCGGGTCTCCCCAGCGGCGCCTCCGCCTCCCCCCCCGCGGCCTCCTCCCCGCCGCCGCCGCCCCGCTCCCTCCTTCCCTCCCTCCCTGCCGCCCGCGGCCCCGTCCCCCCTGCCCTGCGAGCGCCCCGGCCCGCGCTGCCCTGCGCGGCTCCCCGCGGCCGCCCGCACTCACCCGCTGCCCGGAGCGCTGCGGGGCGCGGGGCCGGCCGGGCGGGCTGGGTGGGAGGCGACGAGCCGAGCGCTCCCCCCCGCTGGAAGGAACTTGTGGGTTCCCTCAGGCGGACATTTTTTTGCTTACAGAGCCTCAGCACCACGATCGCGGCCCCGGCTCCGTATCCCTCCGCGCCGCCGCCGCCGCCGCCTTAACCCTTGTGGCGCCGGGCCGGGCCCCGCGGGCTCCCCCGGCCCCGCAGCCCCCCGAGCCCCCCGGGGGCGGCAGCAGCGGCACCCCCGCACAAAGGCGCGGCTCACGGGGCCGGCCCGCCCCCGCCACCCCGGGATGCGCGGCCGCGCACCCCGAAATGTGCCTCGGTACTTTTTGTACAGCGTCGCTGCGCAAAACAAAACTGCATGTCAGTGACATAAATCTTGAAGCGTTCATTAGCGGCTTCCTGCTGAATACATACCATTAAACGCGTAACGTTTCAGAGCAGGAGAACATGGCTGTTAGTGCGAGGGCACACACCGCAATAAACTCTGCGGCTCTCCGGAACAGGTGATGCTAAAGGTGACCCCGCCGTGCGAGGAACCCGCGCCCTCATTTGGGTCCCGCCACTACCACGGGCAAATCACTCTTTTGTGCTCCGTGTCCTCCTCATCACCCCGCGCTGCCGGCCTGTCCTGCCGGGAAGTTTATGCGGTGCCCGGAGCGGTGCCCGCGCTCAGCTCCTTGCCCCGACTGCCGAGCCTGCAGAGCCCCCAGGTGGCACCTACTTGCCACCACCTGGGGCTGGGCCTGCTCTTCTCTGACCCCGGATAGCGAGGGCCACCCACCCCTCCCTCTGCAAGGGAGAATTATAAAGTGATAATCTATGCAGCTATCGGCACGTTGTTCGTTTGGAGCGAGGGGACCTACAAAACACGAGGACAATGAAACAAGGATACTTAAAATCCCTAAAAGGCTGCGGGGAGGCAGAAAGCCCAGCGAGGAAAGGCGTGCTGTGCGGAGCAGCGTGCATCCCTCCCAGGATTGCTGCTTGGCACTGCCCCAGCTCTGGAAGGCAGCAGCCTGCGCACACAGGGCTCTCCAGACACACACCCATCCCTTCCGAACCAACTCTTCCCACCCCAGGCCCTGACTGTGACATCTTCCGGAGGAAGGGGAATGTGGTAGCAAACTTACCACCCCCAGGCAAAGGCAAACTGGATATTCTCCTCCATTTTTCTCCCATATATGCAGAGTGTTGGATGATCATTTGGCCTCGTGATTCTATGAATATTCATATATTTGCCACTTAGAAATGCAGGAAGTAATTTGTATTAAAATATCAACACAATGACTTCCATTCTCTGTGCCCCTGAGGGATGTAAGTATGTACTTTTCCTCTTTGATGTATAAATAACCCTTCACTTTAAAGTAAAGTACCCAGTGACAGAGATCATTATACATTTCACGAGGCACATTCTTTAACGTATTTTTGTTACAAAGAAGATCCCTTATTTACATACTGTGAAGATACTGTTTCTCTGGAAGTGTCACTTTTTAACTTGTAGTGGCACTCGGTGCCAGTTAGTACAGCTGGAACGCTGCTAAGCATGGATTAGAAAACTGACTAAATGTAAGGAAATGGAAGCAACAATGCTAACAATTATTTGTACTGATGTGTAATTGCATTAAAATTATAACTTAATTTCAAATAGAATACTTTGTATTTGCCCTGTGACATCAGATTTTAAGGTTCACACTTGCAGGCTTTTATTTGCCGCTAGGAACTTTGAGGGGAAGATGATATATCCACATAATCCACAGGGTTTAAAGTTACACAAAATACCGCACGATGTTCCATTTGCTCCACAATGACCTGTCACTTTCTTGTGCAGATGCTGGGTAAACAGCTCACTGACAAAAGTCACAGTGTAGCAGCCATTCTTCTGCATTACATCGCCAGGGGTTGTCGGGCCTCCTACAAAAACTTCATTTCCAGGCACCTATAGAAAAATTATCAGAATATAAATGAACTTTCCAGAAATTGTGCCAGACAGTTTAGCAAGTACACAAGGCCTTGGGGAAGGTGTGCTTTGGCCCAAAATATACTAAAGGAGTTTGCTCTGGGGAGCCAAAACTGTAATGAGTTGGTCAATTCAGAAATTTCAGAACACACTCCTGCAGGTACCTTGACTAAAGCTGTTGTGAAAGATTAGTAATAATCATATCCTCTATTACAGTAAAAGTCAAAAGAGATTTAATCTAATGTTTCCTGGGTAGCAAAAATATTCTGCCACATTGGTGAGATTTGTAATCTTTAACCTATTCAGTTTTTACACCTCTTCATGCAACACTGATTAGAACTAACATGTACACTCAAAACAGAGACACAATGTCCTGTGTCTGTGCAATACTGCCTTTCACCTATTCTCAGAATCTCCACCCCTTTCTTAGGGTGTTACTTGCTTAGAATCCTTTCAGCTCTGCCACTCCCTATAAATTATTCCTGTTCACCACAAAGATAGGAGTTTTAAAAAAATGGATTTCATATCCTTATCCTGTCATAGTCATCCACTGAAAGTGAAACAAATCAATGTGGTCAAAATTCAATTAAAAAAAAACAAACAAAACAACAGCAAAAAAAAACCAAACCCCCAACAAACCCCCCAAACAAACCCTCTGCTTTTAGCTCTCTAAAGGCTTTATAAACACTTCAAAAGAGTTAAAGAAATCAGTGTCTGAAACCTGGTTCAGACAGGTACAACAGTTTCCCATTTGCAACAAAGAAAATACTTCCAGTTTGATTCCTGCTGCAATTCCTAGCTACAATTCTTTCCTCACACATGTGCAAATGAAGGAAACACACTACACAAATAACACAAAAATTTAAAACTTCCAACTTTTCCATGGCACAGCAGGACCTTCCTTGTACATTACATACTAGGCTAAAATGCTACCACCTTCTGCAACTGTTACACCTTTCTTTCTTTCACTTCTTTAAAAATAAAAGGTCATTACTTTGTAAGGAGCGACAGATCAGATGGATAGCACAGAGATATAGGAGCAATTATAAACACCAATAATTTTGCTAGTGATTTTATGAATCAGGACTCCAGCAATCAGGGTTGAATTGCTGAAGATGCTTATCCAAACATTTTATCATTGGTCATATTTCTACCAAGATAAACGAATTTATCAGTCTTGTTTTTAAATACCCTTTCCTGAGAGAAGTCTTCAGCCTGCAATGGAGGGGTGCAAGTACTAGGCAGGTAAACCCATGCACACAAAGTCATGAGTGAGCTCCAGACGCTGACAGAACACACAATGCAACCGTAAATCTTTCTGGTAACTGCCCTGACAGCTGATCTACCAACATCAATATGGTCAGCAACCAACCAGAGCAATCAGGGAATTGCTAGTTGCCAGATGGCGATGGCAACATTCTTCCACATGCTTCAACGTGACCATGAAAATGAGGAATTACATACAGGACATAAAAAAATTAAGAGGAATATAAAACCCAAATCACTTGAGCACAACTCCCTGAAAATAATCACACTCACACACGGTTTCCACAGCCTTCATGAATTGCTTTCCACCCACTCCTTATAGGAAAAATATCTGATACAGTAGACAGCTGTTGTGCATTCAGGGATGTGAGAAAATGTATTCTGTATTACTATTTAATGTATCATGCCTGTGTGAATAGAATCATTAAGCTTGCATGTCTCTTTTTCGTTTATTTATACTTAAATTTACAGACTCTGAATTAGTTCACCGCCACCCCCCAATCTGAATGAACTGCTGGGGTGTTCCCCGACGGAGCACTTGACCGAGGATGGAGTTTTCACTGCACTGGCTCCTTTAAGTCAACTTGCATGTGCTCAGCCTGCATCCACAGCCAGCAATTTATCCGTGATAAATGCTATTGCTCAGCAAATCCACAGCCCTGGAGAAAAGTCAGCAAACCTTCTTTCCTACTCCAGTTTGTTGTTGTGCTTGTTTGGCTTCTTATAACAGATTCCCACCCTCACCTAAACCATTGAATCCTTTCTACTGCTTCCAGCAGACTTCCCAGTACAGATAGCAATGCTCATTTGGAGTCAGCAATAAGGACAAGACAACTTTGTCTCATGCAACTGGGATGGACAAGACCATTCTGTTTTCTCACTGGAGTCACCTGAAATCTGACACAAGCAAGTAAAAAACTGAAATATTTCAGTTGTGATGCACGAAACTTTTGGATGAAGCTCTTGGGGAGGCATTGTGTTCTTCCTATAGCTCTTCCATCCAAAGCAGACTTTGGAAAAGTATCCTACGTACAGCATACAGCTGTGCTCCTGTGCCCAAGCCTCACGATTGCGCAGTGCTTGCTGTTATCAGTACAGCCCATCTTACAGATAACTGAATTTGCTGCCTGCTATATTTACCTCGCGGTAATTAAAATTATATAACATATATATTATGTAACATATTCTACAATAGGAAGGATTCAGAACGCTTGCAGGAGGCTACAATGGTAAAACCCGTCACCAAAGAGTAGTACTTAGTAGGTGACCAGAGAGCAGGGTGACCAGGGTGCAGTCAAACCCTGTTTCTGTGGGGCACTGACAGCTGCACTTCACTCGTTCCTGCTGCTGACAAAGTGCTCGCCAAGTGCCTCTGGCTGAGCAAGGGAGTGAGTGGGTAAAAGCTTTAGCTCGCCGCAAGGGACCTCTCCGCGGGAGGAATTCCTACAAAAGTTGGCTGGGGGAAGGAGGGAGGGGGGAAAAGACGGCGATTGAAAGGAGAAACTCCGGCGGGAGGGCCCTACGGGAGAGACGGCCCCTCCCGGCCCCGCTGCCCGCGGCAGGGCCAGAGCCCCCCGAGCCCCGCCCGGCCCCGGCCCCAAGTTGTGCGGGGCCGAACAATGCGAGCAGGACTATTTGTCCTTCCGCCGGCCGGGGGAGGGGACGGGACGGGACGGGACGGGACGGGAGGGTCGGGGGCCGCTCCTCGCCGCAGGTCCCGGGGCGGGGCGGACCGGCCGGGCCCTCCCCGGGGCCGGTTACGAAATGCGGGGCAGCCCGGCCCTGTCCCGGCCCCGGGCGCGGCTGCGGGAACGGAGACTGCGAACGGGGAACGGGAACTGAGACTGGGAAGGGGAACGGGACCGCCTGCGGGGCGTCCCCCCGTCCCGGTCCCGGTGGCTCGGCCACCGCTGCGGGGCTGGCAGCGCTCGGAGCGGCTCCTCTCGGGGTGGGTGGAGGATAAAAACTCTTGTTTCCCGAACTCCCCGTACTGCCGCTCCGAGCCCTACGGGAGTTCCTGCCCAGGACAAGGGCTCCCCGCAGCAGCGAGGCGCTGCTCACCTCCCCCCGGCTCAGGAAACGAACCTGGACATCATCGATGGCATAAACAGTCCAAATGAAAAAAGTGACTTTAAATTCACAGAGCTTTGGGTACTCGTTGAAACCCACATAGCTTAAATTAGCTAAAAACAATTAACAGGTTTATGCTAAAAGAAACATAATGTTTTCTTGCTTTTATAGTACCTTGCTACTTACACAGAAATAAGTAGTCACAGAAGATTTGCACTAGCTTAATAAAATTAATCTAAAATTATACTGTCTTTAAAGGTGGCTTAAAAGATCAGTATGACATAAAGCTTAATAGAAATATGTTTAGACGTTTAATTAAAGCATTCATTAAATCAAAAGGAGACTGATATCCCTGGAGAGAGAAAGGATGAATAAAGGAACTATCTCAACCTTTCTGTTCAGGAGCTTTCAGCATGGCCATGTCACCACCAGCACCACGGTGTGAAGGGGTGATGGACAGAGCCAGTCCCTGCAGGCACAGCCCAGGTTTGGGGGGACACTCTGCTGGCAAAAACTGCCCCTGTACTGGGCAGCTGCACCACTCTGAGCTACTGCATTCTAGAACTCATTTATAAACTCAGGAGACACGAATTGCAATAAAGAATCACATAACAGAGATTGTAAAAGGGACTTATTTTCAGTGAGGAAATAATATAATATAGTAATAATAAATAATATAAGTTGTAAGTCTCCTATGTAAACTATATGCCCTTCACGACACAATTTGATGATCGATTGCATCATGCAGCTCAGCGTGAGCAGTTTTGAAATATCCCTAGGATAAGCATTACTGCTGAAAGCCATTGGGGCAAAGAATCTTTCACCAGAAAGGTCTCGCAGTGAAGGATATTGGCTAGGTAGGCACAATAGAGTCAAGGTGCAGAAAGGCCAAAGCACAAGTATCACTTCTCCTAGCCTGCTTCCCTTGGGAAAGCACTTGCAGGAAACAACACTGTCCATGGAGATGGGTGAGTTTCCTTACTGAATCACAAATTTATTTGCTGATTTTGACCAAGGAAAATGAGATCACATTCACGCATTTAATGGAAATAGGGATTAAAACAGAGAAAAAGGACACTGTTAGCGCACCTACTGAAGAAAGGACTGGTTAAGGCCAATTCCTGTCAGTGGCCAGAGAACTCAGACGCAGGATGCAAAGCCAGGGGAAGGTAACTTCAGGGAGTTCCCTTCTGGCAGAGCAGTTTCTGCTATTCTGCCTGCCACCAGAAGCTGCAATCAACAGTCTGTTTTATGCAGACCTTTTTGAACATTTCCTCATCTCCAAAGTTTCAAAGGATCCAGAAAATAATTGCTTGAATGTAATCAAAAGCCATATAACCCATAGATAATGTTTACCATTCTAAAGGAGCTTGAAAGAATTCAACTGAAGTCTGACTACAGCCATTCATCAGCCAGTCCCAGATGGGCCTCTCACGCATGAGAATCCTACTGAACACTAATTCCCTGCTTGGCACTGAAGGGAACAGGTTCTGTCCTTCACACAGCTAATGGACCATCAGATGATGCATTTTGGGGAACTAAAGAATGACAGATAAGACCAAATTTACAGAGGAAAAATCACAGCTTTGAAGAATAGTAGGAATTCTTTATCCCAAGCACATATAGAACTACACTTTGAATTATACTGAAAAACAAATCAGTTCTTAAATCAGTAGAGTAATAATACAAGTTTTTTAAGGTTGTAGGAAGAAAAAACCCTCAGCCTTGAAGTTCTATTTTGAATACTGTTGCAGCCTCACTGTAGGTGGACTCTCATATGAAGACAATGGTGAATACTGAAGTATTTCCCTCCTCATATATTATCATTATTATTTTCTCCAACAATAACTGCAGAGCACATCAGATTAATTTTCATTTGGGAATACAATTGTGGGCAGCCTCTTTGTCATACGTGTTTATAATTTCATTGTAATTAACATAAATATTTCTCTTAGAAATAAGAAAGTCTAGCAAGTGCTCTGTTCATAGAACTACTGACTAAATTTAATGTTCTTTTTACATGAGTCATTTAGGACTAAGCTCCACAAAATACATCTCATCCCCCATAATTTGCCCTTACGTGTCTCTTAGCATAGGGAAATCTGGGGAAGTCAATTCAGTTACTGAAGATACTTGATTAACCTGGTTATTCTTTCTCAGAAAAAAACAAACCAGTGTCAGAAATAATGATGTGATTGTATTACTGAATATAGCATATTGCTATTTTGACCATAGAGTGTTTCCAGGACAGATATACAAATACAGAAGGCCAGATGACTTCAAGAATGGTCCCCGTGCTTTTGATGAACTAGTTTGCATTATCTCATCTGATCCCTTCTTTTATCATGCTTAGATGAGCTGTCTTATGCATTCACGTGGCTTTGACACAGTCACATACAGATACTTATTGCAACTACATAACTTCCAGATGCTACAGAACAGTACAGCATCACATTCAAGATTATGTCCAACAGGAATTTTACGAGTCTGCACTCAAAATAGAAACAGAAAAATGTACATGTACCATATAGAAGGTAGTTCCATACAGGTCTCAAGTCTAGAGCTAAGGTACACTTCAAAGAGAATTTTTTCAGGTTTAAGTTTTAACTTTCTTTTTTGAAGAGGGGTTTACTTTCTAGACAGCATACTTATGCTTTCAGTTCTTCTGTGCTTATACAGCACTAGTTATAACCTACAGAGCCTTAATTCTACTGTTGCTGCAGGTCCTGGAGAGCTGGCTTCTGTAAAACAGAGGCTTCCAAATGAAATATGACCTTAAATCAAGTTTCAACAGCTTATGAGAACAGAGAACATAAGAAAGGCCATGCTGCTCTGAGCAAAGGTCCACCCATCCCAGTAGCCTATTTCCAAAATAATAGCCCAGTACAGTGTCTATTCTTTCACTTTAATCTCTCATATGTTCTCAATGCAGTGATTATTCAGTGGGATTCTGGAGAGTGGAAATGGGATTGGCCCTGTGCCTGTTCCTGGTATTGCATTGTTTCCAGACTAATGAGAAAGATCAATTATTAGCCAGCACAGGACACTCAGGGAAGTGTGTAAGAACCAGACATGAGCAGAGTCATCTGACATATTCACCCTTCTGCCAATACGAGAATTAATAATTTCTAAAGCAAGAAGTTATATTTGATTATTGTTCTTAATGGCTATTGAGGGCTCAGCCTGTATGAATTTCTTTGGTTCATATTGAACGACTTTACTCAGCAACTGTACTTCTAGACATCATGACAAAAGAGTCACCAAGCAGTGAAACTTTTTAATGCTGTCATTGAGGTACATATATTCAGTAAAGGAGACCCAAGTCTTGATGGGGAAGACTTGTGTTTGTTCAACAAATATAGGATAAATATATTGCCATTAAAAGCACTAGGGGCCAAGTTCAATTTCTGTAAAATATGAGCTTTTAGTCAGTCACTTCACATTCCCTACATCACCCTACTCCAGCTGTAGAATTCAGGCTTTACAAGATGGAACATACTGGGATTAACCCATGGTTTCATGGTTGGTTTGTTGCTATATGCAAGCTGTTGCCCCTTGGTTGTTGGGCAAACCACACAGAATGGCTAAAGGTCAGTGTATCTCTGCATCTGCCTTAGGAGGACTCAAGGTCTTCTACCCAGATTCTTATGTCCATGAAATGTACAGAGAGTTACTATCTCTGAGACAAGTACCCTGTGGTAAATTGAATTGAAATTGGAAAATACATTTAAAAGTTATTGTAAAGACAAACAGATGAACTGGTACTGCAACTGCAGAGACTTATCCTCTATAAACTAAAACCAGAATAAAAGCAGTTATAAAAGGTTCTTGCCATAATATTGTTCTGATTGAAGTCAATGGATATGAAGCTATTGGCTTCAAAGGAGGACCAAAGTACAGCCCATCCAGTGTCCCTTCAGAACTATTTCCAGCAGAAATGTCACAGTCTGTCAAAATAATTCATATTACATGTGGAAATTTTTCATTATGTCCTCTAAGAAAAATGGATATTTCAAAGTTGAGAGATTTTTCTTCTAACATTGTTTTGTGTTCATCCTCTCTTTTTCAAACTGCACAAAAAAATTTAAATTAGTCATATAGCTCAAGGCACTTGCAAAGTTTACATTCATTGTTGATGGTGATTGAAGTGATGGTTATTAGAGACCTGAGCAGCTGCATTGCCATCAGGGTCCTGGCTCAGAACTGAAAATTGAAGGGTTGCTGAGCCCAAGCTGAAGTTCAGAACATACTTTTATCTCTGGGAGGCAAGAATTATTGTACAGTTTGCAAATTTTTTCCCACTGTCACACTCAGTTTAAGGTTTCTGAAAGGCTACTGTTGTACAAGTAATTCTGAATAGTGCCTTCCACTTCATAGCTTTAAATATTACAATCTCTGGTTTTATTTTTAATGTTAAGGAAAACATTTTAGCAGCACAAATAGAAAACTTGCAGCAGAAGCTTGCCCTCCTGAACCATCTCAAAGTTTTAGGTTTCTCTTCAGTGGAGTCATGATTTTCTTTCAGGGCTTTCAACTCAGACAATAATCAAGTAACTTTGTGTAAGCCACTTTAATTTTCTTTATCTCAGCTGCCTCACATGTAAAATAAGAATAGACAACCTCACTTAAAGGCTTGCCAGAAGAACTAAACTAGAAGATCTTCAAATGAAACACATAATAAAAAATATTTTAAGTAACTTAACATTTAAAACTAGACCTGGGTAATATTCTGCATGCCTATATGACTGTATTTTAATTTTGGATTACAGGATAGATGTACATTGAAAAAAAACTTGGATAATTTATATACCACTAGGAATATACCACCTTAATTTAAAAATACTAATAATGTTAATCTAAACCCCCCTCATTATTACTATTTGATACACAAAGATGTACAGAAACTCTGTCCTACAACTTATTTAAATGTTTTCAAACTTTATGAGAAATATGTTTAAAAATAACTGCCTGTAGATGTATTATCAGAATATGTACCTATGACCTGCATTTCCTAACAGCTGTACAATAGCTAAAAATATCTTCAGTTTCTATTACCTGTGAAAACAAGGATTTTCTAAATTCTTGTTATGCAGAGACCGTAAAGTTTTCTTCTTCTATGTGAGATTCCACTCACCCAATTTCTCTGTTTCTTTGATAATGTTTCAAAACATGCATTAATTTCAACAGGAAACAGTTTCTGTGTTTCAATTTTCTACCCGATACTATAAAAACACTGTAAAACAGGTTGCAACTGTTTATAAAAATAGCCTTTAAACTTCCCCTAAATCAGATAACAAAAGAGGAAGTATTAGAGTATCAGTTCAGTGGGACCTGCTTGCTGCAGAGGTGGAGTTTGTTGGGTGGGTTTATATTTAAGTTTTTATTGTAATGTTTATATTGAAGTTATGATGGTTAAACTGAAACAATAAAATAGCATGAGGGGTGTATATTTAAAACAAAAAATGTTTTACTCCTTAGTCTGTGAGACAAGCCCATGTCTTGAGCTACCCTAAACAAGCAGGAAATTCTTTTCATAGCACCTTTTACAGTTATTTGGGCATTTGTAGCTTATAAATAAAATAAAACAAAACATAGCTCTTTGAGTTATCACTTATTTGCATTTCACATCTTCAGAGAATATTTCTCACCTCTCCACTACAGAATACAGAATACCTAAACAGTTTTTACCTGTTAAAAAGAGGACTCCAGCTTTTTTTTACTTTTTCCATAGAAGATACTTAATTTTGATTGATAAGAATACAGTTTTACGAAGCCTGTAAGAGCTTTCTTGGGACAAGTTTCCTGTGCTATAGCTTTTCAGGCTAGCAGTTAAGGATGGATAGCGATACTTTGGTGTATAAGCAGCTCTAACTGCCACGACACAAAATAACACCTTTATATCATGATATTCAGGATGCTGGATTGTGACCTGCCCAGTGCCACCTGCTTGGTCTGACGGAGCTCTGCGGGGTCTGCACAGCTGCTCATCCCCACGTACCTTTTGACTTGCTGACATTCTGAGGTCCCTTCCAACATGAATTATCCTATGATCCCGTGATGCTATGGTTCTTTATATCAGTTGGTTTAACAGTCTGTGAAGCCCTCACAGCAGCAGGGAAATTGCACATGAAGAACTGCTGTAGGTACACAGAGCTGCGTCCCAGGGGATGGAATGGTGATGCCTCTGACCTGCAGGCAGCCTTTAGGAAGGTTAGCTGTGAAATATCAGATAGTCTCTCAAATGCAGAAAAAAAAAATCAAAACAATTTGTTTAGCATGATGGAAAGCCAAATTAAAAGTAGGACAGAAAGCTTTTGGGGGAATAGACACATGCTAAATAAAAGTGGCTGCTGCCACTGCCACCCTGCAGGGCCTTACAAGATATCATGGAATGTGTCAACGTGATTTATTTTTATGAATTATTCCTATGGGCATGATGTATGTATTCTGTGAAGATTAAAAGGAGTTGTTTCTTTAGAGATACTACATTAAGAATCACCATAATGATATAGTTTAATTCTGTAAAACAGAAGATCCCACTCACTGAACATAAATCAGTATAACAGAATAAATATTGTATACAAATTTCACCACAGAACAATTCAAAAGGCTGAATACATTTTAAAAAGTCAATGAAGTTTGAAATGAAACAGACGAGGCACTGAGCAAAAATGTTTCCCAATTTTGAAGCAATATATTCAGAACCTTATTTCCTGCATTGTAGGATTTAATTTTCTTAATGATATCTGTTAGCTCTTCAAGAACTGACAAAGGGGTTCCCACAGCTGCCCACCTGTTTTTTTTAAGATTACCTGTCTGTCAGTTGCCTACAGAGGCACCAATTTAAAAAAGATTTGTAATTTCAACCCACAGTGAAAAAGACTATGATTATCTCAGAAACATAATTCCCTATGGGTTTTGTATCTCTCTATTATATGTACAGAAAATCATATTACACTTCATACAGGGTTACCATATACATTTCTCTAATAATTCATCACAACAGAATATTTTTGTGTGCTGTGCAGAAGCTTCAATAAGCAGCAGGCCCTGCTGTTCCAGCACCAGGAAGCATTTACTGAGCGGCCCCTGGAGCCCACACAGGTTCCCTGCTCTGACTGCGGATCCCAAGCTGCCACCAGGGCACGTTTCCTTCCAACAGGTGCCCATCCTGACGCAGACAGGACTGCCCCCCTTCCAGCCTCTGCTGGGCAGAACTGCTCTCACTGTGGGCAGGAAGGCTGGCAGAACTCACAGCCTCACTGTGCCCAAAGCTTTAGGCAGTAGAGATCTCACTGCTGTGCATGAGAGGACATGGAAATTATCCATGTTTCTGCTTTACACATAAATACCTGTGTCTAAACAAAATAATCTGATAATTGATTGTGAAGATTATTTGTTCATTTAATTTTGTGTATATGTAGGTAACTATTGTCATCTTCTCATACCTATATGTTAGTGTTTTTTTTCCTTCTGTCATAGTGTGTTGTGATTAGGGGAGAGTTTTGGTTCTTACAGTTGTTTGGTCTTCATCATTAAATAAAAATTTTTGTGGCAGACCACTTATGCATGAAAATATAACTGCACTTGTCCCTGATTTAAATACATATTTATGTATATATTTATTTATGCATATATATGTTAACTACAGCACAAGGTACTTGAAAAGGCGTATTATAAAATAATTGTGTAAAAAATTAATTTATTAAACCAAAATTAATTTTTAACAGATATCTCAAGTACTTATTTGAATATAGAGCCTTTTTACTATAGATTTAGTTCTAGTTTAATGAGCTTCCTAAAGACATTCATGGACACCAAAGCAAGAGAAATCAGAGGAATTGATTCTGTCGTATTCTGGAGCCTGTTATAAGGCAATTTATATTATCAAGGGTCTTCCAAAGCTCCTAAGCATTTGGGGCACCGTGTATCAGAAAGGAAGTAAAGCTGACTCACCAAATGCTACAGAAGGAACAGAACGATCCTGGGCATCTTAAAGAGCATGTCCAGAAGCAGCTCCAGAATAACAACGAAACTAGGGAATAGAAATAATGTGTAAATAGTCTCCTCTCTTCTCTACATACTGCTTTATATCATATAATGATAAAATAAAACTATGGCTTAGAAATCATGTCACAAACCCTGCCTGTTCTGTGTCGGGGCCCTAAGTGCTCTCTCAGTAATGGCCCTGACCAGCCTCACCTGAGGTCTCTCCACACCTGTGACCAGGAACTCCATTTAAGCTCTGCTTGGGGGTTTTTCTCCTTCCCTGAGCACTGGCTCAGCTGTGCCTGCTGCTGGCCCCGTTCCTGCAGTGCATTCCTTCATGAGCCTCATACTCTGAGGATCCCTCTGCCACTGGTGGCACCTGATGCCATCCTGCTCTGCTGGCCTCTGGTGCTGTGTCCTGTAGGCAAGGTCCTTGCCCGCTGTGCCCTGTGAGCTGCCAGCCCAGCTTCCCCTGGGAAGGAACCTGCTGCTGTTGTCCCCTGACGTTGTGCTTATAAACTGCATTCCTTGAGAGGCACTGTGGAAAGAATTCCTGTGGTGTTAGGAACGTGGGAAGCTTGTGCTTAACTGACTGAAGTTTTCATGGATCTTATACTGGAAAGGTAAGACTGGTGAGCCCAGTTTGTAGCCAGTTCCTCAGGAGCTCAGCTTTGGAGTTTGCAGAGCACAGTGCAAAATAGTCAGTGTGTGATAGCACTCAGGTAGTTACTGTTCTAATAAATAGCAAGGTATAATCTTTATATATGAGACACTTGTAGTAAACACACACACATTTCATCAAATATTAGATTAAACACATTAGAATATAACCAAGGGGACAATTACTGGAAGAGAATTACTGCAAGAAATGCCTTTTATGACTGAGATCCTTCTTGGCCATTAATTAAATCTTGACCGTTGCATTTCTATTTTGCTATGAGAGAACAGAGCAAACATTGTGGTTTTCATAAAAAAACAAAGCCCTCTATGCTATCTTTTAGAGATCTTTAAGCAGGGTAGCAACCTACTTTGCTGGTCTATTGCTCAATTTCAACTTCTACAACATGTAAAGTTAAGTACTACTGAAGTCTTTTGCATTCATACGAAGTCAGTCTCAGCAAGTCATTTATCAGTGAAGTGTTAGGAAGGAGTCATAATTTTATGAGGTATTCATATAGCACATTAAATGCAGCAGTATCTCAAACATACTGCTACTAAGGTTTATTGTTAAGCCTGCTGAAAGCATTTTGTTCAAAACAATGTCTTCTGTAACTCATATAGCTCAAAGATTAAACTAAATGAATTTCTTTGCTGCAGTCAACAGAAGAAAAGAATTATTTCCATGCCTCAACTCTCAGTCATGTGCAGCACCATTGTCAGCATACAACTGAGCCACAAACATCAGTGCTGTTAATTTGCAGCTACACCTTGAACATCGTGGAGTTTCTTTGCCACTACACTTTTATCCCTAATGCAAGAGTGGTGAAGAATGATGCTCTTCTCTAGTGGTCTCAGCCTCTCATTTACTGCCATTAAAGCAACTATCTTCTTTCTTATAGGCTAAAAGGTTTCAGTGTCTATCTGAATATGTAGCCTATTCCAGGTACATATTTGACTAGGCAAGATGGTGCAGTATCTCACATATGTGTGGTTGTGTATAGAATTAGTGGCTGAAGTGTTACTGGGTGGGGAACCCTACAGCAGCTAACATGGATATGAAAACAGGATTAATCAGTGCTGTGTTTCAGTTGTTTTAACCCAGAAGACTCTGTGAGGATCTGTGTATTGCTGAGATCCTACTGCATAATTCAAACTCTGTCACCTAGAGAATAAGCAACCCAAGAACACATACTCACACAGAGAGTCTTGTGGTCTTTTATTGTGGTCTGGGTACTTACAAGAACACAAATTGCCTCTAATTCATGTAAGTGATGATAACACTACAAGGCATTCCTTCAGGTTTGACCTTCATGCTCTGAAGCATGCAGGGTTGGAAAGAGTGGTGATACAACCATTACTTTTTCAGGGTTAATTTGAAATTACAGTTCCCAGATCACATTGGGAGATTATGAGAGTCTCTACGTGAATATTATTGACAACTGAAAACCAAGCACAAACCTTTTCATGCACTCTTCTGCAGCCCTCCCAGTGGTGATTCATGAGGTTCAAAATAAGTTGTGCTTTCCAGAAGAGAGGACTTGAGGACTTGATTCTAAATGTGGTGTGTTTTTATCTAAGCCATAAAAATACTATGGAAGGAAAGGCCCAAGGCTAAAAGAGCAGGTTTTTGTCAAGCTAGAACTGAAATCAATTGTCAGCGCTGCATGGGGGAAGCTCACACAGTAACTTTCAGATCTCTGCTTGATTTAAGCAAGTGTTTGCAATCCTTATTTTAATGAAGTTATGCTTATCTATCCTTCTTTTCCCTCCAATAAATTATACATAATATAACTTCTAATCTGGCCTTTTCATGTAAAAAAAATTCTGGGTTTCCTAACAGAAAAATCCAATATTTACCTGGATACAAGCAAGAGTTAAAACTTGCAGATCTTTTCAAAGTGTTTTGAGCAGTGTCTTTACGATTGCTAAGTCTGTCAGCTTTGTCTAATGGCTCATATTTCAGTATCAGAGCTATGGGTGGCATTACGTGTCTAGGTTTTGCATCATTTAAACCTGGCAGCTGCTTAATTTACCTTTTTTGAACAATAAAACCTACTTGGGATAAAAAGAGAAATTTTCAGCGAGACTAGTCAGAGCAAGGTCACTAGATGCCACTTCAGCTGCATTAGTTGTTCGTAGTGTTTCACTGAGTGTAGGTTCAAAGGGACAGATTCTCTAGGTTTTTGAGCTCTTTATGCTTCTCAGTCAGTGAGGAAAGGCCAGACATGGTGCTGACAGCAAGGACAGAATGAATGAAACAGGACACAACAGTTCACCAACTGCAGCTACCAGTCTTAACGGCAGAAAAGACTACAGCACACTCGAGGAGGAAGGTGGTGGTGGCCCAAGTCCTCTGGGTCACTGGTGAGTAGGAAGGATGGGAGTGTTTCGCAAGCTGTTGACATCTGGTACAGCCAAAACCTAACTACAATGGCAGATAACTTGCTGTTGAGAGTGACTGTAGAGTCTCCATTCTTGGAGATAAGGCCTTGGGCGATCTGCTCTAGCTGTTCTTCTTGAGCAAGGGTGTTGCACTCTAGAATTTAGGTGTTACTCTCTACACTATTCAAGTGTAACCTCAACTATTCTGTGATGCTGCAATTAGATCACCTTCCTTAATGCAGTCTTTATACCTTTTACCTTGAGACTGGAATCCTGTAATTGATTCAACATGGCAAGGCCTCATGACCATTGAGAGGATGAAACTGTTAGAGCCTAATGGTGAAAATGAGAAATCCAAAATGAAACAAATTACATTAGTCACTGGTGTGAAGATAAGAGACATTCCTGTGCCTTGCAGGGTTCTTTAACACCCAGCTTGTAGCCTGAGGTGTCAGGTGTGTCCTGGGCAGCTGCTGCAAATGATCTGTTATTAACAGTTCATCAGAAATGACATAGTTTTGGTTATACACACATAGTGATAAACTGGTCTGGCCCCTGTAAGCAGGACACAGATTCTTACATCCATTTCTTTTACAAGCTGCTGTGTCCACTATTCCCCTTGAGGAGTCTTGACAGTTGGCTCAAGTTGAAGGCCACACTTCAACTGCCTGCCGTAGAGGAACTGCCAACCCTGTTTCCTACTGTGAGTCTGGTGCTATCTGTAACTCCTCATGAATTTGCTCTTACTATGTATATAATTTCATTATGTATATGCTGTTGTGGAAATGATGTGTCAAGTGTGGAGAGGAAAAAAAGAAAGCTTTGTTTTCTTTTCTGCTCTTTTGCTGAAGTAGCCAATTATTTGAGTTAATGCACAGTAGAACTCTTGCACAGCATGGCTAAAACTGGTGAAAGAGACTATGTTTTTAAAAGTAAAATTTCCCAATACAAAAAGCCAGACAAACAAAACAAAAAAAGAGAAAAAATAAGCTGGGGGATGCTAATTAAATAATAGAAAAAGCCCTTTAGGAGTATGATGGTGTTGAATGTGTGATACAGGCCAGTTTTCGCCTGAGGAAAGAACAGACATGTTAGTTAAAACACACAAGGTATGGGCCCAGGAGGAGACATTGCTGGCAATAGTTCCTGTGCTTTGCAGACAATAGGAAGCAGGGTGTGCCTGGCCATCTGCTCTGCACGCTCCAGCTGTGCTCGCCAGCTTAAAGGAGGGGCTGCAGCTGTGAGGAATATTTACAGCATAGGAGGGTGTGATTTATGGCAAAGATAAGAAAAAAGTAGGATTGGGTGTGCTTTAGGTTTAAGATGTCATTTCAAATCCTGCTGTCTGTGACTGAATGCTGGACATTTCCCTAAAATATTCTGAGACCTGAAAGAAGAGAGTTGATTTACAAATTTACTTCAGTGTGTGTAAATACAATGCTAGCAATTAGTATACGGTTGCCCAAGTCCAATTGTTATGAACATAGTTATACAGGAACAGCTTTCCTTCCAAGTAGGATGATCAGAAGGCTTTGATAGATTAGCATCCAAGAATCAGGAATTTCTTTTAGATAGCTCGGATCTGTGAACATCTTGAGTATAATTAATTTTATATTATACATGCTAATAAGTCAAACTCGGAGATGGTCTGTGTGGAACAACCAATTATCACAAAATATCTTCACTGATGTAACTTGTTGGCATGTATGGTTCAGTAGAAAAAAATTGTATTTTTTAGATGGGATTCCTTTATATTTACATAAATATATATATGTATAGCAGATGTTTAAGCACATTCTGCCTATTGTCCTTCCTAAAGAGATGGTGACATTACTGCCTACAGACATACCTTACCCCAGAGGACACTGTTGGGCTGCCACAGGTAAAGGTCTTTGTGATGGCCCATGTACTGGTAGGGAGGAACTAACCTGCCCACCAGTTACAAGCAGGCAGGAGCTGAAGTGCAGCTGCCCCAGCACACAGTACCAGCAAGAAGTCAACCTCTAACTGGGTAGAAAAAGGATTGCCAGCAGGATTTCTTCGTTTTTGCCTTGTTAAGGAAATGTATCTTGGATGGTAGGTACTGCCTTGGAAGAAATATGCAGCTAGAAGCCCTTGAATGGGAATTAATCACATTCCTGGTTGCTTTTCCCGTGCCCAGGAGAGTTTGTGACAAGCACAGACAAGTGTGAAAAGCTTTGATATTAAATCTAGAGGTAGCATTCATCTGAAGAGTTGGTGTCCCTGGAGCATGAAGGGAAAGTGTTCTTCCCTAGTATTCCTTAAAACTCTCAAAGCAAATGTATAATTCTGTCTATGAAGACATTTTCAGAAATCTAATTCTATTAAGTGCTACTGCCTTAAGAAGCATTCCTTCTGTGAAAAAAAATGTGCCACAGGAAATCCTTGGATATAAGGGTGGAGGTAAGTAGCCGGCATTTGTTTCTAATTTGTGTTTATTTTATTTCATTGCAAATTCTAATTCATCTCTTCCAAATAAGTATGGAACATTTCATTTGCTGATCTTTTGCATTAATGTGGTCAATATAATTGGAGCTGAAGTGAGCTGTTTGCCAGACTTTCTAACTGCTGCCAAGAAAAACTTGGGTGTCATTTTAGAAAAATCTATGGGTGGAGGAGGACGAGATCATGACCATCTGTCTATGCATCAAAGGCTAAATCATTTTAGGGGAAAAATAACTCCTCTGTTGTGTTTGCCAGTCATGTTCCCCTTCAAAGTAAGTTCAGTTAGTAACTTTGGAAGACAAACATTTTCAAAATTGTCCTGTGGGCTCAAACATTTCTTGGAAGGAAGTTGGGAAAAATTTAAAGGTCAAAACTGCACAACTTGGAAGTGAATGAGATAGCATGAGGATACATCAGAGGAAAATTATACAGTCTCCTTGGAGTCTTCCCAAAGGCTTTCTGTTGAATCCTTTTCAGTTCCAGAATCTAACAGGTATATAGAAAAGGCAGCACATAGTCTTTTTCTTGTCCTGCAGACAACTTAGACATGTCCTATGTCCCATAGCATTTACAGACTTGTTGACTTAATATTTAACAAAGGGCTAGTAGACTAACAGCACTGGAGAGATGTGACAGTAAATATGCACCTGGACCTACCTCAGCCTTAGAACTTCTGGTGTTGGTCAAGGTAAGGGTCTGAAAAGTAAACACTGCAAAAAAAGTTGCATAGAGAAGAGGGGCATTATGTGCAGCATAGCTAATACTTTGCTCTTTTTATTTGGTTGGGATTTTATTTAATGCACTGCAAAACTAGTCTTGGCATCGTGCCGAGATCCGTCATAAGGAGCTAAACTAGGAACGTCTCTGAAAAGCCATCAGTCCTTCAAACCTGGAGTCACTGTTGTAGGCTCCTTTATCAATAGTCACTGTGACATAAATGTCTCTGTGATGAGAGTGAAATGACAACAAATGGAAAATGCCAGTAACCATGGGAGTTCTGTTTAGGCTGCCACTTCCAGGATGCTCCTGTTCTAGTTCAGTCTGCTATAGTACCCATTTTAGTTCCGCTAAGTTCCACCTCCTGGCATCCTCCCTCATCAAAATATTGGCATTTTGTAGGGTATGACATCTAAGTCCAGACATTGTTACTTAAAAATATCGCTCTGGCTTCTCAGAACAGGAATCCTTCATAGTGTCAGCCTTCAAAGGAGACAGTTACAGTTCTTATCAGGAGTATGGGGGTTTTCTTTGCACTGAGATTCTGAATTCTCTCCTGCTTTGAAGATAAGAAATCCCTGCTATCACAGTCTTTATCTGAATACGAATGGGTCCCTGGATTTGACAAACTGTTTAGGGCTACTAAGATCAAACTGTGAGTGTGTGTACATTGAGAGTTCAAAAGGTGAATTAATTTCACCTTTCTATGCTTGCTATTCTTGATTTATATCTTTCCTTATGATAGTAAAATTTAAAAAGTTAATTTGAAAAAATTGACTTTTTGGAGTTACATTTCATGTTCAAACATTTTAAGATAAAAAAAAGGAAAAGTGACCTTTGGAAGAACACTCTATGGCTCATTTCTAGTAAATGCAAAGCTCAGCACAAGTGAGTTTTCATACTTGAAATGTAGCAAACTCAGTTTTAATTTGCAGTATGTTGTGAACAGAGAGCCACAGCATTCCACAACATCTGGAATCTTTGAAGATATATATGTATTACAAGTTTCTTTCTAATAGTAACCACTAAGAATTACCTCAGTCTCATGTAATAAAATGCTGGCTTGAAGATAAATGTAAAAAATGTAACTGCTGAATGAAGATTTTTAAGAGGTATTGGCAATTCAGAGAAGTTATATTTTTACGTTATTCAAGTTGAGTGATATCCTGAAAAAGAACTCAAGTTCTGCAAGTTCGCTTCAAAACCAAAATTAGTTCATTGCAGTGACATGGCTGAGTTTGCTAAAATGTTTGTTTGCATCAGGCTTTTTGAATGGTAATCATCTTTTTAAGAGGTTAGTTTTGAATATTAACAGGATTTGTGTATGAAAAAAACCCCAACCCAAAGTTTAAAAGGGTAAAACCTAGTAACCAAGGAGTCCTGTAACACTTGCAGAAGCCTGGGGATAAAGAATGGATTTGTTTCATTATAATGAAATTGTATATATACATGTTATTTCAGGACATTCTCCTAAGGCTTTCAAGAGAAAAAAGTGTAGAAACCTTTCTGGCCCACCACACTATCTCACAGTCCAACAAATGGTTGACCATGAGTAGTAAAATTTACTGTGTGAGATGAGGAAGAGGGATCCTGTAAAGCAGGAGCGTTAGAAATCTGCGTGGAGGGTTGAATTAGAAAATTGCCAGAAGTTCAAGGGCCACATCCCTTTTGCATGAAATGGAGCAGATGAGAGCTGACTTTATCTTTGATACCATGGTAGAGTCCACAGAGATGATAAATCCCAGCATGAAATGCTCCCTTTCCTTCTTGCATTGAGCTGGTGATAAAGGAAGATACAACATATTTTGCAGACATTTGAAACGCCCACTTTAAAAAAAGGTTCTACGCTGCATTATTGTTTCTCATCTACATTTTTCTAGCAGGAGTCCTGTTTTTAGCACCTACAAGGAACACCATGCAGTTGATTAGCAACAGCAACTAATTGGCAGTTTCTTGGCCATGTTCTTGGAGCTTTGCCTGTGCTGGCCCAGAGAGCCCCTGTTTCTCAGGAAGTCTTTTTGCTGTGTTACACAAGCATTTATACATCTTCCATCATTATATTTGATCCATCTGATGCCATTCACAGATCAACCATTCATAGATCAAATGCTGACAATCCATATTTGAAATTCTCACACTACCCAAAAGCTGGTAGGACATTAACATATTGCTAAGGAGGGGATGTCTGAGGATCATCACCTAACAGGTATTTTACATGCCTTGAGTGATTAAGGCTATCAGCATTTTTGATTGAGAGTGTAAGAGATTTAGAGTCTAATTCAGCAAATCTTAAATTTAAAATATTTCCTCTCATGTTAAGCCAAGCAAGTAAATATTTTAAAAATTACTCTAAATAGAAATCTTAATGAGTACTTCAAAATTTCAGGAAATCCACACCATCCATATAGGCAGACTAAGGAAGCATATGATAAAAAAAATGTTATGGATAGTATTGAGTAAGTCACTCCTTGTAGACCTCCATGCCGCATCATATCAAATTATCTCTGGGTATGATTTGTGATTTAATTTAAAGGACCTTAACTGGTTTTAATTCTATTGCTAAAGTTCAGATTCAAAATACTAATCTTAAAATACTAGTATTCCAGACTGAAGAAGGCTAAAGTCTGAAGTCCAAGTATAGTCAACTGTCCACTAATAGTATAAAATCCACTGGATAACTGATAATAAAAATTGTATTGCCCTTTGAAAATACTTATGCATTTACTGTAATAAGATTTAAAATTTAAGTGATAGCATATTGCTAAACCTTTCAGATATCCAACTATATTTGGATGTTCTTTACTTTCATCCACTCTGTACATCCCTACAAAGGCATGTAAGGGCTGTGACAGACTTTTGGTGCAACTACTTTGTGAGGAAGTAGTTCAAACTTGATTAGTGATGACTGATCTTTTAGTAGAAAGATGACTAGAAAGCAGTTAGAACACGTAGTTGTGAGTGGGTTTATATCTATTTGTTCCGTAAAAATGAAAATGGACAATGTTTTGTCATCCAAAGCTATAAGCAGTGTTATTCAGTCCTTGTAAAGCCCAGCCTTGGCCCAGCTGCGTTTCTCTGGTCTGGCCACACAGAGCAAACAGGAATCCATGTGGCATTCCAGGACGGAGAGTTCCCTGGAAGGTCCACATCCTGCTGCCCTTCTCCCACGTAGGTGCTGCCCAACAGGGGACATGGCTTTGTAGCTCTGTGTTGCATGTCAGGACCTCTGGCTAAACCTTCAAACCCACTCAGAGAGCTGAGGGAGGCTCAAAGACTTTCTTTGTCGGAGCCCGCCGGGGCTGTAGCTCCCCCCGTTAGTACTTCCCAATTTTTCATGACTAGTTCCAAACTCGTGATGTGGTAACAGCTACAGAGCCAAAGAGCTGTATCCATTTCTTCAACTGGAATAGCATTAGAGCTGCTGTGATTTATGTCAGAGTCTGACTCAGTGCAAAACTTAAGGGGCATCACTACAAACTAAGATTTTCCACTTCTTACAAGAGCTGCCCTGAGACTATATAAGCTGTAATATTTCAATTTTATAGATGAGAGAGAGAAAATTTATTTATTTCTGTGCTACAGGCAGCATAGCATCCAGGAATTTCTGCTCTTACCCTAATACTGCAACAGGAGAGCAAGAAATCGGGGGGAAAACAATAGAAGTTATTGTTACTGCATCATTTTGCTCCCTTTGGGGATTTTGTTTTCAAGCAATGGCTTCCTCTCACAGCTTTTAATACTTAATTAGTCATTTTCATCAGCATTGAGTTGTTCTAATTTGTTACTTCTCTGTTCCAATTATGAAATATGACAGAATCCTAAATATTTAATGGGAATGGGATTATTAGCATTGTGCCCTTGTTGCACACTGCATTGTTATCCTCTTTAGCACTGTAAAATATACAATGTACCTGTAGAAAAGAGCCCTTAGCAGAGCATACAGATGGAATTGAATCCCTAAAGCAGTCATAGGTCTACAAGTGTTGCTCTCAGGATCTCAATACAGTCTTTTCAGATTATTATGCATGAACACTAGTGAAAAAAATCTTTCCCCATCTTCTTTTTAATACAGTAAGTCCACATATTATTCAAAGATTTACAACATGACCTGTTTGATTACACCCTAAAATTGAAAAGACCATTTAGGTTTTGGTTGGTGTTCAACATAAAGTCAGTTTAGTTTTTACCCTACAGGATACATTTTTTGCAGATTATAATGCCCCTCAGATTATTCTGGTTCTTTGCTCACATTTTAAACTAATTCTAATATTCTTTGAGAAGGGTCACATTCAGCCAAAGGTGCATAGAGAAATATTGTCATTTGAAATGGAATAGTACAAAACATTACGGTTTAACACTTTGACAACCATGTAGTGAGACCTTTCATTTGTGTGTTAAGCCACTGAATGAAGATAATTATAATGTCTGATAGTCAGTGCAGGAACATGGGGTGGAAAGTCCCCTAGATTGCTCACTTGGCATTGGTGCTTTTGCTGAGAGAAACCCATGGTGGGAGAAAAACATAGATTTTTGTTTACATAGTGATAGAAAGAAGAAGAAAGATAAGTGCTTTATGGCTCCTAAGGTAAGCTTTTCCCACTGAAAGAGATAATTCCAGGCTGGCAGGATATGAAATTAAAATTTTACTGGCCACTTCAAAAATGTAGCAAATCAGTGTGGGATTTTGATATAAGCAAGATAGAAAATTACAAGAGCAGCCCAAAACATTCACTGCTCACAGGAAGATATGCAGAGAAAAGCTTGCAATGTACTTTGAGTTGTGCTAGAGGACAAACTCTAGTAATGGTAAATCAGCTGTGGGAAGGGGAAAATAATGGCAAAGTCAGATTTCCTTTACAGAACATTTGGTGAGATCCATGAAGTTGTTCATGAGACAGAGCAACCACAGAGGCAGGCTGCATTAAGGATAACTAAAATTTATTGTATAATGGTCAAAAAGAACATGAAATGAGGTTATTTCTGAGTTGCTGGAGCAAAGTGAATTATGTGGTTCATCTCGTGTGGCAAAAGCAAGAGCTCTGCTGAAACAACAATAGACTATTGTTGTTTGAAATATGGAATATTGGAATATTGTTGTTTGAAAACATGACCTTTTCTGCTGCCAGTGGTTCTCAGCTCCCCCAGACAGAGATCAGGTCAATGCCAGTCCCTGCGTCCTGCAGTTTCCATTGCTCTGTGAATCACAACAATCCCTCTGGGTCTGCTGATGGAAAAGATGATTTCCATCTCACACAGACCTCTCACCTCTGTTGGGCTCTGTCACAGACCAGCTACTGCTGTGCTCTGCCTTCCATTCAGCCATGCCTTATTCTTCTGGATCTTGCCTACTGCAGACACAAAGCTTTTTAAAGCTTTTTTCCCCAGTGAGGCCTGTCTTCCTCACCATATTCTTCAGCCTCATGGTGAGGTTGTGTCTAGGTGACAGCTACACAGCCAGGACAGCATCTAAGCATTCCACCAGTCAAAAAGAGTACTCCTTAAAATTCTCATAACATCCACTTTCCCACTATGCCTTATAAAAAAGTCCAAGAAGAGTAATCAGAAATCAAACATAATGTTTGCATTGGAGAGGTGGTTTCCTTGAAAATAGTAAAAAAATTAGTGTGTTTTTCAAATTGTGAGCATGAAGTCTAATTAAAATCTTGGTTTTCATAAAAACATGGAAATAAGGTGCAGGGTGTTCTTAGCATTGATTGCAACTAGTGGGAATTAGGAGATGGAATTAAGTTGCAATATGCTACATATAGATGATTGACTGCTTAAGAACTTATGGAAAGAATAGTTACCCAGAAAGAGTATCAAATAAATGGGTTTCTTCACTGTGAAATAACTCTGAAAATGCTGTGTTCTATATCTATACCAAATAGTTCATAGAAGGAAATCATAAGACTGATATCATCACAGCTATTGCTGTTCTGCATCTGCCTTAATTTGTAGTTGCTTAATTTAGTTGCTTCACTTTTCTTCTAACAGGATTTTATGTCATCTGTTGTCCTTTTCTTGGTATCCTCTAAAATTAGTGAGAAATGCAACCAAAACAATAAATATCTGGGTAAAGACACTGCAGAAACCATTCCAACCTAAATGCATCTGATTTTAATATACTACAGTAGAAATTAGTACAATGAAATATTTTTCATTCAAATCAGTGAATACTGTATTTCTATATGATGAGGAAGTTATGTTCTGTTAATAGACACTGGAGTACCTGGTTTCTGATGTTTAAAATGGTAAGTTTATCAGGTGGGTACATTTCCTCCCTCTCCAAAATAATACCAAGTTGCAAACACCCTAAAAGAATTAGATGTATGATTCCACAAGACCAGTGGAATCTTATAGACCATTAGGTGGTTAACAATGTGAATGAACGTGGCTGCTCCTGCAAATTGTTTTCAATTAGCTGTTGAAATAGAAACTCATCTGAGAAACTGCTCTAAAATTATATCACAAGTTTCCCAAGTGAGTACTTTGCTACTGAACTACAAGAGCAGTCCTGCAGCTTAAGCCACTAGAGACTGTTTATAATTAATGCCTAATTTTTCACAGGTGCATTTTTTGTATATTTTGTCAGGGTATTGACATTTTGTAGCTAAGTGAGATTTTTTCAAACTGAAAATTGCAGCTTTAGTCCACACAGCATGTATTGATAGAAACAAGGTGTGGTGTTAAATCTGAGTCAATTCTGCTTGGATCACTTCTGAAAAGATTATTTTATTTAAAAGTTAACTTCTTGTCAATGCTGGTAAGTTTTCCCTAGACTAATAGCCTGAACAGAAAGCTGCCTTTAAGTACCATTGCTTTATATATACCACTTCTTGATATTTCATACTTGTCTTTCCTGGAAAGTCAAATATCAGCCTGTCTTGAACCATTTTCACTGACTTGTACGTGGCCTGTTAAAACACTGATTTTGGGGACTGACAGACCTGGTGAGTAATTCTGGCTTGTAGCAAAGGACACACACAGTGTTCACAGTAGTCCAGAAAACATGCAGAAATACAAATTTTTTCAATTACGTCAAATTCAGATAGATATCTTGTTCACTGTAGAAGTTTAATATTTGTACTCCACCTGTCACGATGGAAGCAGAGCAGTTGACAGATTCGCTGTTAATGATTCCCAAGGAAATCATACACTACGAGTGGGACACTGGAGAAAACTCCTAGTCTGACATGTTTTGTTTGTGACAATGAAATTAACTGCAAACCACAAATTGTTTAGGGCTTCAGTGTGTTGATAGATACTTAAGGTCTAGAAAAAACACTTTTTACTGCGCATAGATTTGTACTAATATAGCAGCATAATTAAGGAAATCACCCTGCAGATGTCTGCTGCAGGCACATAAAAAACATTTGTTACAAATACGTGGGATGGGGAATGTTATGATCAAGATCCCTGAAAGAATTCTGGGGAGTCTCTGCTCACCTGCATTTTTTGTTGGGATGGATTTTATTGCCATAGCGTTGTTATTTGTGATTTAATACTGTTTGTTCATACATTGAAGAGGTAATTTTTAGCTGGTTTAACACTGGAATAGTATTTCTGTTGTTCCAGGCCATGAGAATTTTCAGCTGGTACCAATGCAATTCTATTAATTGCAATGTCATATGAAATTCCATATTCCATTTCTCTCTGCAAATCATCACTCAAAGATCAAAAAAGCATCTGTCAAACTTTGCTCTCCTGTAACTCTGTTGTTTAATATTTAGCTCTACAATCCTTTATTGCTAGAGGTTCTGATGCTGTGCTGATCTCCAGTGCTACCAGCCCATTTTGTGAACCTACAACACACAGCTATTCTCTTTACTGTAGCTGGGATGAGAAGTAACATTGGCCAGACACAGAATTAAAGAGAGAAATTAAAGGATATTTTTACTAGTTTTATGCACTTATTCAGCCCTGGAAATGGGGATAATGATAGGGCATATTGAGAGGAAATGGAGCACTATGGGGTGTTGAGAAAAAGGAAATAGAACAAAGATAATCAACTTGAAGTGAGGTTAGCACAGAAATTGTCTTCCCTCCCTGCTCTGCATGCTGTCCAATGCAAAAAAAGCTCTAAGTTCTAGTTTGAGACTTAAGACTGTTATTATTTTAAGAATATTTTAAGTCTCAGAAAAGTAATACAGATGTCAGCAGAATAATTCTGTTTGTGAAAAACAGCTAATAAATGTCAAAGGTCGTAGAATGAAACAGTGTCATTTGGACTCTTGCTGTGCTTTGGGAGCCAACTCAAGCTCTGACTGCCCATGGGCCATCCTTGGCCTCAGAGTTCAGGAGTTACTGGGATAGTGACGGTGCTTTCCCTTTGTTAACTCCAGTATGTGAGAGTCACAACAAATGAAAGGTGGCTCCTGCTTGCAAACTGATGGAAGCCACAGCTGTGGCATTTCTCAGATCTCTCTCCTGCAGAGAATAAGGGTCTCTTCATTCTAAGTCTCATCCTGGGTACTCTCTACCCAGCAGTTACTTTTACAGAAATGTGAAGCTTTTAATTACTTTAAATGAGTATCTACCCTTTTATGACATTTTTCTCAAATCAGCCTGTGTGTTCAAAACCTATTAATGGGGCATGTGTGCTATGACTGCACAAATCTCCTCTCCTTGGTAAGCTAAGTACCTCTAAGAATCCAAATGAAAGTTTAATCTTTAAGAAACAACATTTAAAAAAAAAATTTCTTGTAGACATTCTTACCAACTTTAATGTCATACTAATACTACTATTCAAATGTAAAGGAATAAGTATGAAATTCTGCTCTTTACATGAATTTTTGACCATTTCTCTACATTTCTACATGACAAGTATGATTTTTAGTCAAGCTCTTTAGAACACCTGAGATATTTCACAGCAAATGACTGCCTTGTCTGCTTCAGAGGTAAATCAATACTACCACCAATGCATCACCATGGCATTCACATGGATTTTGATGGAAGTACAAGCCACTCCAGGCTGCCAGATGCACGCAGTCCAGGTAGGAAGCATGCATTCTGCTTTGGAATTTGGCAAGGGAACTGTAAACTGGCTAAATTTAAGTCAGTTTCAAATATTCAAGAATCTGGCGAAGAGGAAGAGCCTCTGTTTTAGAGCTGCTGCTCACAGCTTTGCTTCTCAGGTTTTCTCAAAGGAGTACAATAATTCCTGCTATGAACACTGTATGCCCAACATGAGGGAACCAGAAGGAAAGATAAACAAGTCGACTGCTGAATATTGAGGCAAAAAGGAAGTAACTGTGTAGATATGAGGCCTGTTGGACAGTGTCAGACTTCCTAAATAGCAGTTAGTGGATCAGAAAGCTTATGACAAAACCCAACAAAACAATAAAACCCAGCACAATATTTTTTCTTTTTAAACAGAGATATTCATATGCTATAGAGGAACTTTCTAAAACTGAAGAGAAGATGATAATCTTTCAGGGATTGTTCTCAATAGAACCTGGCAAAAAGAGCAGTTCAAAAGAAGGCAATGATAAAACAGTCACACAAAATAAGCAGAATGTTCAAGAGGGCAACACTTTGTTTTGCTGGTTCCTAAACTTCATAAAACAGTGTGAATGCAAACCCCTTAGACGTGACTGGCTAAAATTGTCAGTAAGAAAAGGAAACTGTAAGTGATGCTGCCTTTGAGCCAGGAATCCAGCCAGCCACGAGGCAAAGTACTAGACAGAGAAAACCTGTGCTTAGTTCCCTCTCTTGTCTGAGGAGGGTTATAGTAGGGATTTTGGAAGAAACCTCTGTATTTTGTTTCATGTAAGTGTTTGCTGAGTCAGAATGACTCAAGTCTGGTATGTAAACCAGGAACCTGGGAGGTGGGGCAGGCTTTTAATCCCTGTTCAGATAGACATTTCATGTCCTTAAAGTGGAACACCTAAATCCGAGAAGAGCACCCCAAATACTCTGGAAAACCGTGATTAGATCAGACCCGTGGGAAGCGTTGAGCCTGGGACTAATGAGAGTTCTCCCCTCACAGACTGTAACTATTTGGCAAGTGGATAAGACAGCAATCCCTGTTGTTTTCTGTTTTGTTACCCCAATACTTTCTTTTCTTTCAGTTTGCAGCCAATCTGATAAATGGAGATCAGTTATTGGCACAGCCTTTCTCAGAATTCATGGACAGGTTTTACAGATGTGATGACAGCACCAAGAAATCAGTTTCAGTTCTGGTTTTTTTGGGCAGAAACTGCTAGGCGAATAGATGACTACTTTTTAAAGAATATAAAGAAATCTAACCATTGAAAAGTGTATCACATTCTCCTTACAGTGATTGGTCCAGTGTTGCTGATACATTCAGCAGAAATTCTGAATAATACTCTACTAAAGGAACGTTACATTTAACAGATTTTCTTTATAACTGTCTTATCAGTTTGGAGGTTTTGGATTATGAGAAAATACTTACTGCTTAGAAGATAGCATGTTTCTGTGTTTGCTTGCTGGATCCTATATGAACATTGGTAATATTTAGCATAATGAGTTAATTTTTACAAATTACAACAAAAGGAAGCACTATAGAAGGAACTTTCACTTCTTGTTAACAAGGGCACACGGTAATGAATATCTGTTCACCATATTTTAATAGACTACAGTATCTTGGCAAAATAATGTACAATACCCTTTCTTTCTCTGACAGGGCTTGTGAGAGAGGGGAACCAATCTAGCAGTAGGATTCCTACAGTGTAGCTGTTGTCAGCATGACCTGGCAATTGCTGTCAACAAGACAACATGACTGCAAACTTGTAATTTTTCAGTAGTGTAATTTTTCAACAAGAGTCTCCAGGTCATAGGATGAGTTTGTGTTATGTCACCTTTCATTCTATTTAAGGCTTCTGCCAGTATAACAATGTTCCTTACTACTGCATTACTTACTTGAGTAGAAGGGCATGCAAAGGCTAAATCAAGTATCTGCTTGCTTGGATTTTCTTTACTCTGTGGATTACACACAGTAGTAGACATTTAGAATTGAATTTCTTTGAATGTGAAGGATAAAAACAAATCCAATAGATGCGGTCTATGCCCTGTGTCTCTGGTCTGAGAACTGAGCAAGTGCAATAGACAAATGCAAGTGCACAGTATCATTTTTCTAAAATCAATTTCTTAAATAAAAACTAAATTATTACAAGCCATTTATGTTCATCTACTAAATTTATTTTAACTTACTGTCACCATGAAAAACTTCTAGAAACAGAATTTTTTAAAGAAATAGTTTTCTTTTGTTTCTGAATAAACAAACTGGATTTGTTATGGCTTTGTAGCTGCTATAACACCGATACAGCTCATGCAATTCAAACATTTCTTGTAACTTCAAGCAGTTTAGAATCTGTTCTCATCTGATGAGTTTCAGTAATGTTGACAGGAGAAATACATACACACTGAAGAGACTAACTCCCCTAGATGTTAATTTTTTATTATTATTCCGCATAATGATATGTTGGAAGTGTATAGAAAGACAACTTATGGTTTGGGTTGGGGGTTTTTTTCTCTTCATTTACAAAAGCGTTCTTTTAAAGTTTAAAAGACTGGAAGCCTATGCTTTCTTCAGGGTTGCATGTTTGAGACTTTTCATATTGTCTCAATAAGGATACTATAAACATGTTATATGTGCCTAACAAACATTATGAAATAATGTTATAAACAGATTAGATCACCCCTTAGTGTTTATACTTGTGCCAAATTCCTGAAGGTATGATACTGTAACAACAAACCACAGCAGACTGAATGCAATCACTTTTACAAGCATACCTTATGGAATACTTCAGCACACCACACATGTGCTGGGTAGTGTTTGTTTTGCAGATGTTCATTTAGTGTCTGTTTGTGCATTCATAGTTACAGGCTTCCCATCTGAACATATCCATCCTAATAAAGTCTTGGCAGCAGCTCCATTGCAGAGTCACACAGGTTGGCACTTGCTGTATGTGTGTAGTGTCTCTAAGAATAACAAACAATACTTAACAGACCCATAACTTCAGTGCTAATGAGCAAGTCCTCCCCACTGTCATAGGGTTTTTTTATTGATGTGCAAGATAGGAACTAGACAATTGCACTCTGACTCCCAGATCACATTCTAGTAGTGGCCAGGCACAACATGGAGTACTCCTTCAGTAGAGTTTAAAATAAAAATAAATTAAAAAATCATCATTATGTATATTTGTCACAGTAGTTCAGTAGTGCTACCCCCAGGTGTTCTTTAACCTGCAGTGAGCAATAGAAGCAGTTTGGACCATTGGGGGATACTGCAATCATTGATTTCTCTGGCACAGACTCTGTTTTTGAGACAAAAAACCAGGAACTCATGAGCAAGATTGCTGTCAATAACTCGCTGAAGGGAAAGGAATGTCTCTTTAGTAATTAAGCCTCAGGCCAGCAGATCTAGGATGAAATAATTCAGACTAGTTAACTTCCCAGCTTAGCTGTACTGCCACAGCCAACAGTATATGCCTGCTGCCCAACTGCAGGGAATACAATTGTTCTCTCAGATCAGCTGCTGCTGCATTTCTCTTGCATTTCTCTTTAGAGTGTATCATATGCTTGTGGGTTTTGCTGTAAGTTTTTCATAATTATGGGGACTATTTATTATCCCTCAATAATCTGTGTTTCACATTTATGAATGCTTATTAATTCTCACTCGGTAAACTTTGATTTGCTCCTGTGGCTTTATTGGATGGTGCAAAACCTTGATATTCAAACCAGTTTGTCCAAGGACTTAGGGATTTTGCAGAACAGATAGTAAGTCACTGTGCACCTTTGGAATGTACAAATTTAGTAAAATCAATGTGCACAGTTGATCTTTGTTATTTCACATTTTTTCAATGTTTTACCTTGTAATCTTGCCTTTATACTTATCTTGCTTCAGAAGGAATATAAACACCTGCAGTCATTTCTCAGTCGGTAAATCAGTAGTTAAAAAACATGTTTAAAATCCTAGTGACTTCCAAAATGTCACTCACTTGTTTCTACCCTCTTGTTCCACTTTCTGCCAAATACCAAGAATAATTCTTTCTTTTCTTCTTTTTTCCTTCCTTCTTTGGCAGAAGGGCACAGTTTAATAACTATTAAACTACTGAAGTATAATAACCAAATTATTTAATGTTATAATCACTAAGCAGCAATTATTTAATTACTAATTCTGGGTTTTTTTTCTTCACTTCTCTGAGGTCCCCAAAGTATTCTGGAAGCATCTCAAAGCTAAATATATTAGTTAAAATTAGCAGAATCTTTCCCAGGCTAAACACGGCAGTTAAATCTTTAAAGCTTAAGTTCACAAGGAGAAGGACACTTCACTTATTCAGCTGAAAAAATATCTGTATTTGAGAGAGAACTTAGATTAAATAAATAAAATATTTCTGAAGGCAGTTATGGCAGACAGTAAGCTGTGAGAAGTATGGGCTGAAAAAGTTGAGATACAGATGACAGAAGTTTATGTACTTTTTCATTATGTACCTTCAAAATTCATCAGAATTATTTTCATATTTTACTAAAGGAAGAATCCCACTTTGGTCTTGGTTTTTTGTTTGTTTGTTTTTTTGTTTGTTTGTGGGGTTTTTTTGTGGTTTTGGTTTTGTTTGTTTGTTTAAATTAATGTAAAATGGACAGCAGAACTGAGAAAAAAACAATCTAAACATGGGAGCATTCTTTCATCTTGGCCAGGGTGTGAGACAGCACTACAGACAAAAAGGCATGAGAAAAACTGAATTTAAGTCACCTTTTGGGTCAGAGATTTTCATGTGCAAATTCCGAGGTGAGTGAAACTGCAGCTCCAGGGCTGTTTTCTCCAGCAGCTGTGGCTCCATTGTCCAGGTAAGGCTGCGTCAAGCCATTCTCCCACTGAAAGCAATGGGAATGTTTTCCTCAGTAAAGCTTTAGAACAGTTAATCACAGTTAATCAGCAGGTAAATGAGAACACAGGTGCCTCATGCACCTCCAGTCTGAGCAGTGCTCAGTTTGTCATCCCCTGCTCCAGTGATTCCAGCAGCAACCCGTGTGTTACATTCTCTGATGTTTGTATTTCATGTCAACTCTGGGTCCAGCTGTCCCTGGCTCTGTTTGGCCACGTGGCTGGGGGGAGTTACTGGTGCTGGGGACAGATTTCCCCAGGAGAGAAAGACCTGGCTGCCCACGCCGGGCTGTGCAGCAGCTCACGGGGCACAGCTGAGGAGAACCCCACTGGCCCTGGGGCTGGTGAGCACCAGGAATGTTGTTGAGGAATCCATTCAGCACAGGCAGCTCTGGGGGCAGAAGGCCCAGGCAAGAGGCCATGGGCTGCTGACCCTTTGCACAACAAAGGGGACCTGTGAGGGAAACTTGAGACACAGCAGGAGCCGATGACCTCCAGACTTTCACACCCTGGGACTGTGAGGGGATAAAAGCCCAGAGTGCCTTTGTTCAGCATCTCTCCTCAAAGGCACCAGCTTGAGCTGCTATTTTGTTATTTAGTTATTGCACCATGATTAAATCATTTTAAGGACATCTGAGTTTCTGCTACAGGAAACCTGAGGCCAAGCCAGTAAGGAAACCTGGTCTGACTGTGAGTGTGGGGGGTAAAGCTGTGAAGGGGGTTTGGTCCTAGCTCAGGTGGTTTAAGTGTGACTGCTGGAGTGTCTCCTGGATGGTTGAGCAGGGAAGTTTCATAGAATCATAGAATGGTTTGGGTTGGAAGGGGATCTTGAAGATCATTTAGTTCCAGCCCCACTGCTGTGGGAAGAGATACCTTCTATTAGACCAGGTTGCTCAGGGGTCCATCTAACCTGGCCTTGTAACACCTCCAGGGATGGGGCAGCCACAGCTTCTCTGAGCAACCTGTTCCAGTGCCTCACCACCCTCACACTGAAGAATTTTTTCCTAATATCACCACCCTGCTTGTGATGCAGCCCAGGACATGGTTGGCTTTGCAAGCTGCAAGTGCATACTGTGGGGTCATGTCCAGTCTGATCCACCAGCACTCCAAGTTCTTCTGGGCAGGGCTGCTCTCCATCTGTTCATCCCCCAGCCTGTAATGACACAGTTTCATCAGTGGTCTGGCAGTGACCCCACCAAGGTGACAGGTGGGCAGCATGGGGTGAGTTGGGCCTGCTGTGCAGCTGCTGAGCACGAGGCCAGCACAAGGCAGTGTTGCTGTACCAGGCTGTGAGGCTGGCAGATGATGGTGGTGCCTGGCAGCTGGGCTGTGAGGATGGCACATGGCTGTGGTACGTGGTACCAGGGCTGTGGGGATGGCACATGGCTGTGGTACCTGGTACCAGGGCTGTGAGGTTGGCACATGGTGGCAATGTGGTACTGGGGTGTGCAGTGTGGCACAGTACAGGGGTGAAAGGTCAGCACATGGTGATGTTGTTTGTGGTGTGCTGCTGACACACAGCAGTGGGGCTGTACAGGGGTGTGAAGCCCGCACGTGGCAGTGCTGTCCTGGGTGTGAGGCCAGCACACAGCAGTGCTGTACCAGGAGGTGAGGCTGGAACACGGCAGTGCTGTCCTGGGTGTGAGGCCCACCTCATGGCAGTGCTGCTCTGAGTGTGAGGCCAACACACATCCACAGCACTTATTGGGTGTGAGGCTGGAACACAGTGGTGCTGTCCCATATGTGAGGCCCAGCACACATCACTAGTGCAGCCCTGGATGTGAGGCCAGTATACTTCAGTGCTTACTGGATATGGGGCCCAGCACACCTCAGTGTTGTTCCAGGTGTGAGGATGGAACATGTCAATGCTTACCAGGTGTGAGGATGGAAAATGGTGGTACAGCCCTGGGTGTGAGGCCCGGGAGATGTCAATGCTTACTGGGTGCGATGCCGGGTCATGGCAGTGTGGCGCCGGGTGCGAGGCCCAGCACGGGTCGGTGCTTACCGGGTGTGATGCCGGTGATGGCGGCGCAGCCCCGGGTGTGAGGCCCAGCACAGGTGGGTGTGACGCCGCTGATGGCGGCGCAGCCCTGGGTACGAGGCCCAGCACAGGTCGGTGTGATGGCGGCGCAGCCCCGGGTGTGAGGCCCAGCACGGGTGGGTGTGAGGCCCAGCACAGGTGGTTGTGATGGCGCTGATGGCGGCGCAGCCCCGGGTGTGAGGCCCAGCACGGGTGGGTGTGATGGCGCTGATGGCGGCGC
>JAWWMP010000018.1:13793368-13861794 GCA_035047865.1 Dendrocincla tyrannina | reverse complement strand
CCCGGCCCGGCGCGGCCTGCGGGCATCGGCGGGGAGCGCGGGGCCCTGCCCGGCCCTGCGGCCTCCCCCGGCCCCGCCGTCCCCCGGCGCGGGGTTGGCAGTTCCGGCCGTTCCGGCCGCTCCGCCGCCCTCGGCACTCGTTTCTCCCCGGGCCTGGCACCGGCTCGGCCGTGCGCGCGGCGGGCGGGCTGGCACAACCAGTATTGCCCTTCCCGAGGCGGGGCTTGTGCCCGCTCGTGGCAGGGAGGGCAGCGCTGGCTGCTGAGGTTTGGGTTCGAGGGAAGTTCGTTTACGCTTTGTTTTTTCTTTTTTCTTTTTTTTTTTTACAACTTGCAGCTGCGGTTTCAGCTTGGTCATTGTTTTCCTCGCTGCTGAAGCAACTGCAGCGCTCAGTAAGAGCCCGTTGTTCGCAGACCTGGCGGTGCTGTGGATTGCACGGCCTTCGACAACTGATGTGGGGCAAAGTTATGTGCCTGTACCGGGAGTGGTCTGAGAAATACCTGTGTTGTAAATAAAGGTAGCTGCCCTGGGCGTTTGAAGGGCAGTTACTAAAGCGGAGGAGAATTATTTGAGTAATTCACAGATAAGGATTGGCTGAGGTCCCTTGGTATGTTCGGCCTGAAGAGGAGGCTGAGGGAGGACCTTCAGCATCCTTTGGAGAGGAAGAGGAGGGGCAGGCACTGATCTCCCTGGTGACCAGTGGCAGGACCAGAGGGAATGGCCTGAAGTTGGTCGGGGGCGGTTTAGGTTGGATATTAGGAAAAGGTGCTTCACCTAGCAGGGTGGTTGGGCACAGGAACAGGTTCCTCGGGGCAGTGGTCACAGCACAAAGGCTGACAGGATTCCAGGAGAGTTTGGACAATGCTCTGAGGCACATGGTGTGACTCCTTGGGCTGTCCTCTGCAGGGCTGAGTTGAACTTGATGATCTTTGTGGGTCTCTTCCCATGCAGAATATTCTATGATTCTGTAATACTGTTATGGAAGGATGACAAGGCTAGTCTGAAAACTTCCATGTTAATGTAAATGTCTTCACTCTCTAAGCTTATTACCAATTTCATACCAGTTAATTGATCTTGGTTGCTTTAAGCCAATTCAAAGAAATTGGAAGGCTCACCTGAGCTTAGCAGTGGAACAGGTGAATAGCATCTGAAGTAATACATGGTTTTCAGTAACTCTTAGTGCAGCTGCATTTGCCATGATTTTCTCTAGTGCTGAGTTCTGTCCATCTGCAAGGTGCTCTTCTACACATCAGTCTTGCTGTTTCCACTGCAGCTGTTTCACTCTTCTTACATTTACTAATGTTTGTATCATTTTTGTTGTTACTATGTAAGTGCTTTTAAATCCTAACTAAAAAACCCCCAGAAATTACAAACACAATTGGCTTTTAATCAAGTTAAGTATTTTCAAACCTAATGGCCACCATAGGGATGTCCAAACCACTGGTTTTAAGACAGTTCTTTAATCAGAAGTCTTTGCTGTTTTGTGCAATGAGTACAATTTTTTTCTCTGTTTTGTGTCAGGTTTTTATTTCATCCTTTTCTAGTACCTAAAATAGTGTAGCTGGGACTTGTGTTTTTGCAGGTTGTTGGTTATCTGTGGCTGCCTGTTGGACTTTCATGGCTACCCGTAGTTTCTGATGGGAAATTGCCTTTTAGTAGTATCTTGGTGTAGTCTAATGATGTTTTTAAAATATTTTAAAGAACTTGTTCACAATTTTGACACTTTAACCCATAGTAACGGTTTACACACTTGCTTTGAGTATATATATAGCTTTCCATTGTAGTTTTGAACCTCTCCGATCCATGTACTAGCTTTAGGGAAACGTGTGTATGAACATCTCTATGTTCTACATATTAAAAAATGAGGAAGGTAAAGTCTCCTGTCAGTAGGTTTACTTTTCTTACACTGGCATCTGCACCTCCACTGGCAAGTATCTGAGGAGGGTGAGGTTGGGATTCACTGTTGGGTTTGTCTTGGAGAGCAACTGCTTGCAGGACTCCTAGAATGCATTTTCTATGTACATGTAGTTAAATAAGCTAAAAATTTGTAGTCTACTTGTACTCTAAAAATGGCTGTAGATATTTCATTTGGCAGGGGAGACATTTGCAGGAGCTGTTCCTGCACACCTCCCCTACTCAAATCCATTCCCCTTACTGCAGTTTTGATTGTTCAGGCTACAGATTTTTTGACCTCTCAGTTGTTAGATAGAACTTCTAGTCGGCCAGGTTATTTTTAAAGTGCCCTAGTTTTTGTCAGAGTCCTGTGCAAAGTTGTCCTAGCACTGAGGAAGCAGGGAAGGAGCAGGGTGGGAACTCACTGGGCTGGCTTGCTTTTCAGGAAAAAAGTCAGTGGAAGCTTGGCTTTTAAATTATAGCATTGAAATAAAAAAAATAGGCGAAATTAATTTATACTTGCCTTTTAAATGCTGCCCTGCATTTTGAATCACCTTTGAGAATACCTTAATGTGTACCTCCTGATTCATAAAATGAAATGCAAGGTGTCACCACCTCTAAGTCTGTGGCTAAAAGTCCATGGCTATTTTATCAAATTACTCTTAACTGTGTTTAAGAAAAAAAACAGCTACATTATAGTGTAGATGAGGCTATCATATGTGTCTTGCTAAGAATCTGATTGTGCCTATTTTGTGTTTTAATATAAATTGCACCATTCTCGGAGCACATTTGTAATTTATTGCTTTTTCCCCCCTGAGGTCAAGTAAAACTAAATTTTTAAAAGAAAAATACAGCTCATTTATGTTGTCAATTCCATTAAGAAGTCTCTGGAGTAGTCCTTCCTTTTGCCTTGAAGTCTGTTAAACTTTGCCTCTGTGTTACTAAGAGAGGTGTTCTAAAGAGTGTCCTTCTACAGAGAAGGAAAAATCAGAGTTAGGCTTGATTCTCCTTCCAAGGCCTGGCATGTGGCCTGTGTTATCTCTGTCAAGGGGAAAATTGCTTCATAATCTTCCTCTTTTCCCAGTACAAGAATCTAGTTTGGTGTCTTGTTCTCTTCTTTCCTAGCACCATGGTTAACTCCAAAAAGCTGGTGGAGGAAGGAAAGGAGTATAGCTTTGCTGTTTTATTTTCTTCCAAGATTTAACATGTACTAACACCAGCAGCCCCATCCTCATATAAGGAGAGGAGGATTCTATTTGCTCCCCTGTGATAAACTATTACAGACTAATTATTTCCACAGGCTAGCAGGTAATTTCTCATGTCCTTTTTCCCTCTGACTTGCAAAAAAATGGAGCCTGAATTGTGTGAAGCTCCATGTCTTAGGCAAAGCAGACACTCTTGTATTTGGACCCTGATCTTGGTTGTTGCTGAAAAAGCCCTGTGGTTTTATGAAATTGCTGGTCTTAGTAGAAATTAGATTATTGATATTATGTGTAAGGAAATAACAAAGTTTCTTATTTATTGTGTTGTTCAGAAATACTTTCAGGATAATGTTAAAAGAATGTGAAAAGGAAGATGAAAACTTTATTTGCCATCACAGTTTATTCAAAAAAGAAACCTAGTTGTGATGAGATGGTGACGTTGATTTGGTTAATTCCAAAAGCTGCATATTTTTCATAGCTGCTTTTGTACATGGCCCTTTTTTACTGCAAGAGGAAGTCTACAAGCATGAAGGACTCAGTTTAATGAGATCCATGCAGAATTTTGTATCAAGTTCTAGTTGATAATGAAAACACTGTGCAATGCATTTTGGGTATGGCTTGGGGTTTTTGCTGGAGTGGAGTTTTTTTATTTGTGGTTTGTTGTTGTTAATGTTGTTTCATGAGTTTGGAGAAATTTGTGTGGGTTTTGTTGGGTTTTAAAGAAAATGTGGCCATGTGGGAAGTCCTGGGAAAATCTTAGAAAATTTGGGAGGCTGTGGTAGGTTGTGGGTTTGGGTGGGGGTTTGGTTTTCGGTGTTGCATTTTTTTAAGACACAAAGAGAATAGAACTGTAATTCAGTAACTCAGTTGTGCTTGATAAATTATGTGCTTTGTAGTAGGCCCTTCACATTTTTTGTGAATCATTTACCTAGGATAGGAGTGTTTTACTAAAAGGTCCTGCCACTGGCGTCAGTGGCTTCCTCTGATAGTTACTGCTGTGCTATACAAAATTAGGTTACATTATGTGGAGGATATCTTTGGTCTTTTCTCTTTAATAGCAAAGATGAGAATTATCATATCAGAATGGTGATGTGGCATCAAGCTTTGAACATCTTCTATATCAGATCAGGCTCAACCTGTACAGAACTTGGAGAGGGAGGGAGCCTATTGTGTGGGAATTGTTGACCAGTGCAGTTTTCTTTACTGAACAGTGAAACATTTCATGAAAATACTGAATGTTTTGGTATACGTGTTTTTATTTTTTGTTTTTATTTTTTTTTACTGTCTAGTCTCAAGATGGCAGAATTATTTATGGAATGTGAAGAAGAAGAGCTAGAACCATGGCAACAGAGAGTGAGAGAAGTGGAGGAAGATGACGACGACGACGACGATGATGATGATGAGCCAATCTTTGTGGGGGAAATCTCAAGCTCCAAGCCAGCTGCTACATGTAAGATAACTTTTCCATAATTTAAACCAGATATTTCAAGGTATAGAAAGTTAAACTTAGCTTGAAAAGATAGAATTTTAACAGTAAGACTTAAGAAATTCTACATCTTAAAACAGTACATCTCTGTCACACTGAAAATCATAATTCTTAAAGAAATTCTGTTCTAAAACCCAGGTTATGCACAGTTCTGTTTACCTTGCACCTTAAACCTCTTGAGTCAAAACAAGGACATTTGAAAGTTTTAGCATTATCAGCATAGTTTAAAAGTCAATATAAACAGTGCTGAAACCATCCATGCAGTTTCTCTGTCTAGTTGTTACTCAGTTATATACTTGAAATTGTCTCCCTACTAAAGGAATGTGCATGAATTTAAGTCCTTGTGTTACAGTCCCCTTTTTTCCTCTGCCCCACATTTTGTATGATGGTGAACATCATTCTGACAAACTCTAGGAACTGTCTTGAGTGTCTATAACAAAAGCACAATCTGGAAAAGTGATTAATGAAGTGATTAAAAGTGAAAATATGAGAAGCCTGTCTGTGAAGTAGGAGATTTTGATTGATGCATTTACCCATCCCTTGTAAAAGAGAGATTTTTTTCATGGAGTTCTGTAGTTTTCTCCTAATGCAGGCAGTGCAGGGAGTGAGGTTAGGTGGTTGTGATGACAGCAGATGTATCAGGATTCCATGTTTGTCCTATACTTGGGCTTTGGCAGGTAAGTAAAGAAGAACTTCCTTTTTCTCACTTCAATTAATTTTCATAATGAAACTGCTTGATTTTTTTGTGCATCCATCCTGTAGTCATTTGTTAAGAGGTTTGACCAAAGGTTTCTCTAGCAGTAGAATACACGAGACTTGGCCTAGTGAGGTTTCCTACTCTCAGTTTGTGCTTCATCTCTCCTATGGTTGTAGCCAAGATTTCCATAATAGTTTTTTGAAGGTGTATAGTTTGCAGTGGGGAATCTCAAGACGCAGTGTTAAACTGGGCTGTCAGTCACACTCTGCTGGGTGCTTTTTGGTGCTATTAGTAACTTTTCAGTCATTTTAGTTCATGATACTTTGATCTTGCAACTTTTTAACTTTGTTGCTCACTGGGGTAGTTTGTTTCTTGCACTGGGTTAAAAAGGTGGGAAATTATTTTTTAAGTATAATGAAATACTGAGGCTGATAATAAGTTCTCTCACCTGAGAACAGTTTTCAAGGGTGAATATTTAAAAAATATTCTGCATACTCTTAAAAATTTGAAGAATATTTGAAAAGTTCTAAGACTGAAAAATACCCTTAGTGTTTTCTGAAAGGTCTAGAGACCTCTGGGTTGCTGTTTGTCATTGGCAGTAGGTCATGGCATAGAACAACTATTAAGGCACTTGGCATGTGTTGGATGAATAAATATACCAAGATTCATTGCAGTTGTTTTAGTCTCAAGATATTTTTGTAGTCAGGGATAGAAATAGTTCAGGTGAAAACTATAATTTTGGTATGATTCTGTGAACTTGAAGGACTTTGGTAAAAGGTAGAGACTTAAAATGTTTACATCTTACTCTAGTGCTCTCCATACTCGGTCCTGACACAAATAAAATCACGTATGGTATAACTTTTTACTTATCTCTTTTCCTTCCCTCTCCTCAACTTTTCTCTTTGTAATCTACTTCACTATCAAAAACAGCTATGGAAGAATGACCTCAGTTCTTCTCTGGCTTGTAAGTAGTACCACCTGGCAGCAGTCAGGCTTCAGTTTGTTACTGGTGATAGGCAAGACACTGCGAACTCCACTCCGCTTATCACTGCTTAGTTTGTACCTGAGAAAGCTCCTGTCTGATCAGATGAAACACTGATGACAAATGGAAACTCACATGTAGTTCTTAATTTTTTTGAAAGGTATAGCTTCTGCAATGCATTGCATTTGGTTAACCTTTTCCTGACAGTGCAGTTACCGGTTTTTGTACAGACTGGTGTGGATAACCTGAAAGAAATAGTTAAAAACCCAGCTCTGACCTGCTGGCACAGTGTCATGTAGAATCAAGTGCTCTTTCTGAGGTACCTGAGGATTATTTTGACTGAGATGAAAAGTAATTCATGCTTTGTTCCCTTAACCATTTCCTGCAACTGCTCATTTTTCCTACTGTTACCACTCCTTCCTGCTTTCTTTTTCATAATGATACAAACCTGTAATTTGTTAGTACTTTAACATGTTACTGTTACATTTCCTCTTGTGCTTCAGTGCTGGTTTACCTAAACAGGACACATAACGCTTTGACAGAAGAGGGGAAGTGGCATACCAGGTCTATGATAAGTCTCTTGAATCATGTAAATATAGTGTATATATCAAATAACTGACTTCTGAAATGTTCTTTTTAAAAGCAGTAAAATCTGCTGTTGCATTTTAGGATGTGAATTGTGTGCATTGCTGTCTCAAACTGAGTATGCTCTCTGAGACATAACTTTTAGGACAGCTTTTCTTCTGTAGGTAGATGATGCTTTAGTTTCATTTCACCCTGGAATTTAAATGTGAGGTATAGATTTATTGGCAGTCACAAAATGTGTGTGTTGAGCTAAATCCTGAACTAATTTAATCCTTGTTTGTAGTTACTACTGTGTTGAAGTAAAAGCAGTATTACTATTAGAGGTGAAATTTTGTCATACCTTAAAAAATGCAGACCTGTTTGAATCTGTTGGTTGCTGCTGCTTTGTTGTTAGTACGATCTAAATGCAGGTGGGAGGTTGAAAGCTGTGATCTTTGGAGCTTTACTCCTATTAGATCAACTTGAGAAATGTATAATAATGAGCTATTGCTGGTGGGAACAGCCTTAAGGTTGTTAAACACAATATGTAGATTGTTTGAGAATGTGATGTAATCTGACATGGGTTTGAGAAGTTACTTCAAACCTCGGTGGTTTGATATTGGAGAATCAATCTAATTTCATATGCATATTTTCACAGGTCAGAGCAAGAAACTTGTCAGCAACACTAATAGACAATCTGGGAGTAGAAAAATACTGTGATTTGATGAATATTTTTGCAGCTTTCTGGGATGATTGGAAATCCCAGACTAAGAGATAAAAAGTTGGGGAATATTAGTGGCATGAGTTAGGGAGTAAATATCAAATTTGAAACATTGCCAGTGTTTCTGAAGTTGGAGCCCTGGACATGGACTACCATGTAGGATACGTAAGAAAATTAGTTCTCTTGTGATGCAATTCCAGCATGACTCCTTTGGTTGCTGAACTGTTGATTTTCCTTTTGCACTGGAAAATGGATATCATGAAGTGTAAAACCAAGTTTGTAAGTGCTGTATTTTCCTGTTAATATAGAGGCAGATTGTGTCGTTGCTGGTTTAGAGAAAATACTTCCTTTAGTGTAGCAGTTCTAGTATTTGGGGAACTTATTATGTGTATGAGAAAGAAGTAAATAAATATATTGAACTATAATTAACAAAGCTAAATGTTAGTGAATTTTTTTTTGTTTGCACTCTTATTTGTGTGTTAATTTGTCTCTAAGAAGATAAAGACTGAGATTCCTAAGTGCACTAGCTTAAGAAGAGTGGAATAACATAACTTGTATAAATTATACGTTGTTTTGCCAGGTATTTATTTTAGAAATAGTAGTCTAATTTATAAGTCAAATCCTAGTTGGCTTAATTACTGGATATGAATGCTACTTTTAAGTTGGAAAGCAATGAAGCTATTAATTTATTTGCAATTAAGATAAATGTAACTTTTGACAGATATATTGAACAGAGTCAACCTCAGCTCATCACGAAGGGAGATACAGAATGGTGCACCCAGTAGAGGTACTTTATTGTCCTAATATGGTAATTAAAACCAAAAAAAATCCGCAACACTTACGAAACATTGACTGCCACATTAAAGAAGGATAACTTTGGAATCCTTTGCCACAGGTACAGTTACCACATTCAAGACTGAGAGCCACCACTATGCGACACCTGCCTCCAGCCCCAGCGCCGTGCCTGTCCCACCAGTCTTTCAGGCTGCGCCCAGACCTACGACTAGCTCGGTGGCAGTTCAGCCACTGCCCATAGCAGTGAATGTTTCAGGACCTTCACAAACACTGCAGAGACCAGTTCCTGGATGTTTATCAACACAGCAGATGCCAGGGTCAAGTTCTGGAATAACACAGCCTGTAGCCATTCCAGTGACGACACAACCAGTATCAAGAAATATCACAGTTCCTGCAGTGGCTCAACCTGTATCCAGGCCAGAGACCGGAACAGCACAGCCTGTGATGCTCAACCAGGTAAATCTTTATTCACTTAAACTGTAAAATAAGTTAGTGAAGAACATACTGACTCAGGCTAGTGATTTGAAGGCCTGGACTACAGAGCAGCATTATGTAAGCCATAAAGATTCTAGGACCATAACCTTGTACTAGGAAATTAAAATATACATCTGGAAGTACCCATTTACAAGACTCCAAGATGATAGCTTTAGTAACAGTAAAATGACATTAAATGAAAGTCCTAGACAGTAAAGAAATTAGTACTGTTTAGGTTCTTCATGTTGTGTGGAGAAATGATGGAAATTACTTCTCTAAATTCTGCAGACTCCTTTGCTCAGAGATGGATTCTCTGTATTGATAATTTAATTTTTAAATAGCTTGCATTTGATGTGTAAAGTAACTTTGTGGGGTTTCCACCTGTTTTTTACAGTGCCTTGCTTGGGGTTTTAACTTCTTTAGAGAATACTGTAGTTGGTAGCTCCTTAGGGGGTTCTTAGTTTTCATTAATGTGGCAGTTGTAGTGAAACACTGGGATGGTAATGAGGGTGTAAGCAACCCAAAGTTGCAGGATCAGCAGGTGAAACAGTTTGGCAACATATTTGTTTTGCTTGAAAAGCCCAAGGGAATTATACACATAGATCATGTATCATTTGTCTCCCTGGGTTGCCAGAGAACCTCAGAATGTTGCTATGAGGGAGTCAAGTTAGGTGCTGGGTTTTTTGCCTTATCTACTAGATCTTATTGGATAGATCTGAGAGAGAAAGAATAAGGATTAAAATTCCGTATTTGCATGAGGTAAACTATGATGTGATACCTTTATTGAAAGTAATTTACACTGAAAGTGTTTAGGCAATGTGCCTGTAGTATTAGCTTCTACTGTCAGGTCGAGGTGCCTGGCTGTAGGCACCATCTCCAGTGGCCATGCACATATCTATGGTTGTCCCAGCTGTCAGTCTTCTGGAGTAAATAGAAGTCATGCAGCCTAAAGGAGTCTGCATTTGCTGAACAGTCTGAATGACCGCAGTTAATTAGACCATCAAACATGTGGCTAAATCATTGCTGATGGGTGGCTGAATTTTAAGAACAAAATAAAAACAATGCAATGTAATCATTACCTGTCAACTGGCTAGCTGAATGTCTGGCGAGTTCATTAGGAAAGAACTCATCCTTTCCAATGTTGAGTCTTCAGCAGTTTCTTGGTAGTTTGCAAAGAGACATTGTGGATGTGGAGAAGTGGGTTAGTTAAATCAGTCTGTCACACTATATAACATTTTTGGCCTTCTTATATAATCCAAAGTTCAGATAACAGTAAGATCTCCAGGTTGCTTCTTCAGTCCTCTTAAATCTATCTTTATAAATCAAGGCAGGTTATTACAGAAAGGTCTGCTACTTCACATGATGTATACATATATTTCAAGTCTGTGAATTTTACTTTCATAAAAGTTTACTTATGGCATAGTAGGCTTCATTAAATCCTTTAGTGGAGTGCTGGGATGTCTAACAGAATCTTTACTGAGAAGGAACAGCCCTTTCTTTACTTCCCTCACACATATGCTCATGTTTTTTTTGTAACAGAACCAAATTGCATTAAAATAATACATGTAAACAGAAAAGGGCACTTTGAGAATTATGAAACTGAATTTTCAGAATGTCTGTTTTTACTTTATCTGCTCACTGGGTATGTTTAGTGTAGACTAAGGAGGTGTGCCATTAAGATCCTGCAGGGTCTTCATTTAAGAGATGCACAACAGAATTGCAGGGTGGGGAGCAGCCTTGTCCTCTTTGTTCAAATCTCTTCTGGCGTTCAGGAGTCCTAAAACAGATTATCATGCCTGTTCTTTAGAATTATTTCCATTAAGTTTGGTCAACATGGGGTTAGTTAAAAATGTGGTAACTTTTAACTTTTAGGGGATGTTTTCAAATAAGTAGCACGGTTGTGAATGAGAAGGAGTTTGTGAGATTGATCTTTACAGCAAAAAGTATTTTGACATCTGTCTCATATATATAATGATGTTAAAGCCTCAGTATGTGTATTCAGTGATTTTTTTTTTTCATTTGTTGATTTTATTTTTTTCTTTTTAGGAAAATAAACTTTTGTCAATTTTTTTGTTTCACACTACAAGGTGATGAAGTGTAACCAGTTGAACTATTTCAGAGTAGAAAGATCAAGTGCCAATATTTTGCCATTTATATCTTAATGTTAAAATTAAACCTGACTTTATTATGTTTTTCTTAAATGCTTATTTGCTATTCCTGAAACTATTTCGTGTTTCTGATTGTGCTAGGATGAATGGCTTAGTAAGATGTGAGCAGTATTGGTGATTCCTGGAAAATGTTTCTCCTCCCTCATCCTCTAACTTTGTTTTCCCTCTAAACGTTATCTGTTGAGTGGAGCTGTTCAGTTTTAACTGTCTTCAGTGTTGGAGCCAAGAAATGGGGACTGTTGAATTTTTCCAGTTATATGTAGTGCTAAAGGGCAAACCTTTTCAAGTGAAGGATATAAGAATACCTGTACCTGGAGATGTGGAGAACTTGGTTTAACAAGGTGCTGGGAAACATGAACGAATTTTTGGGTTAGCTGTGCTTTGAAAAGGGAATTTGATTATATTGTTTTCATAAATTCTGACAAAATTACATAAAATAGAACAAAAAAACTTAGTGATACTAGGAATTAGTGTGCTTCCCATGCTGTAGATACCTCTTATTTCATTAAAGCTTGACAACTTAGAATTTGAATGTAGTATTATCTTACTTTGAGAAGCTTTTGCTTGCTGCAAATTTGTGCTACTTCTGAGTTCTGCTTTTTGATATTTTAAAATGCAGCTAGCTATTATGTAAGAGTAACAGGCAAATACCTGAGTTTAGGTTGAAGGAAGAAAGTATTAGTTTTCTTGAAGAACGATTCAAGTATAATTTGAAACTTCAGACTTTTTGAACAAAAGCACTTAGAATTAGCAATTAGACAGATTACTAGTATTTCATAAAAGAGACTTTGCCAGGTTGTGTGATAGTTTTTACTATTGTGATACACACCTGTGAATCAATTAACAAACACTAATGGGAGTTGCAAACTTACTAAAATGTTAAAAGAAACTATTCTGGGGAGATTGTAATGGACTTGATTTTTCAGCTGAGTACTCATGAGTACTTTTAAGCAATTGTATGTTTTAAAAAGAAACCCTTTGAAGCCTGCAAGTAAAAAAATCTTAAACCTCAAATTTCTTTTCCCTCTTGAAAATATCTTATTAGGATTATATTATGGATTCTCCACCAGATGCACCAGATAATACATCTGGTATACTGTTTGGTGTGAGACAGAACTCGGGAGTTCCACAGTACCAGACTGGGCCAGCAGTGAATGTAACAGGTGGGTATAACTTGTAGTAGTTGATAAGGGAAAAAATAACCTAATGTCATTTAATTGTAGTGCAGATCTTTGGGTTATACCTTTAAGTAGAATTTCTAGAACATAGCACAGCGGCTACTTTTTTCTTCTCCCTGTACATAACACTGTGTAATGTTTGGTGAAATAAACTTTGGAGCCTTGTCAGATTTTGCGTGACAGTAATATCAAGTGATGTCATCTTATAATGCTCATTTAGATGGGAAAAGGCATTGCCAGATCCTCTGTAATTTTATTGACAGGTAAAGGTTTGTTTCATCACTCTTTGGCTCGTGGGAATAGGAGTGGCTGTTGGCAAGAGAAGGGGCTGTTATCAGTCCCTGAAGAACAGAGTCTGCTGGGTAGGTTCCCTGTGAAGGTGATCTGGGTTTACTGACTGCTGTATGCAGAAGGTGGAGTCGACAGGATAAAAAGGATCCCTCCTGTAAGGGAGGGGAAGGGAAAGAGTATGTAGTTTGACAACAAAAATAGATGTGCTGTTCTTGGTCATTAGAAATTACAACACTTTGCATTTTGCATACAAACTGAAGTTTACAGAGTTAAATAGCAAACTAAACCAGCATTAACATAGAACCAGGAAAAAAAAAGATGTTTTTGGTCAGAAGGGAAGAGCTTGTTCCAAATAGTGGGCATTGCAGAAAACAGCTGCTTAGCTTAACTTTATTACTGTGAACTCACTTTGTCTCAGGTCACTTGTCTCAGGTCTCCTGTGGGTCAGGATGTGAAAAGTAGGCCAAATAAATTCAGGTGGTCATAGTATGATTTACTGGGTTTCAGGGCTGCATTTACCCTTCTCTGCTTCACTGACCTTGGAATATTCAGTCTGAGTTGGATATTGTTTTAACTTCTGCATGGCTTATTAGTTTAGGGAAACCGTAACTGCTTTATGTAGACTTGTCCATCCTTTAAAGTATAGGCATTACTAATGTGTTCTAATAGACAATGGAAAGAAACTGAGGCTGTTAATTTAAACCACTGTTGGTCTGAATGACAGTGGGTTTGTGTCTAAGTGTTTTGCTACTTCTGAAGGCAACAGGGGAACTCCAGAAAAGGCCAAGCCTAGTGAGATTGGTGCTGGAAGCAATTCAGCTGTTTCTCCTGGAGTTAACTGTCCAACAGTAACATCATCACAAAATGTCTCTTTGAAAGGTAGGGTAGATCCAATAGTTCAGAAACGCAATGCTTGTGTTTCATGGAAAAAGCACTTCTGTAGTGTTGCAGTTGGTCACTGTTATTAATGCTGCTCAGGTAATGTAAATGAGTAACTGTTCTTATGTCTTAAAATGAGAACAGCCATTCTATGCAAGGATTTGCATACCTTTACCAATTAATATACCTGAGGTAATTACCTAGTCAAATTTTAGACCGTAATGGTTTAGTAGGTATGTTTGAATTCTGCAAAGCAATTAGTCATTGGAAGATGGATGATAAGAATAAATGCCCCTGACCTCATTCTTTTAGTTCAGATTTTCTGCATCAAAGAGTGAGTAGGGAGTTGAAACTTTAACAACTAACCAGAAAGTCAAGATGAAAAGAATCCTGTGACTGCAGGATTTATCAACTAATTGTGATCAAATAAAAAGAAGGGAAAAAAGTCATTTTAGCAATGGCAGGCAAGGCAGCAAGGACTTAGACTGGAATCTCCATACTTGGAAATACTCAGAAGTTGACTGGACATGGCTCTAAGCATCTTGATAATGTTTGGCTTACTTTGAGTGGGAGGTTGCACAAAACCACCTCCAAAGGTCCATCCTAGATTATTCTGAGGTTCTGTGCTTTGACTGATTGTCACAAACTGTGTTTTGCAGTTTACTCTTTTTTCGCAGCATTTTAAAACAGTAGTGGGAGTGGAGAAAGGGGATTTCAAAGAGTTTGTTCTTGGAAAGATCTTTCCCTCTCTGCAATGAGAGGTAGTCCAGCTGTTTCAGAGTATTCAATAATTGAGTGCATTTTTCTTCTGAGCCAAAAGGCACTTTCCAGTGATTGTAATAGGCAAGGATTTATTCTTGACTTTGGATATTTCCAGGATGTGCTCTCTCCTGTAATGTTAAAATGAGGAGTTATCCACAGTGTGGTGATAATTGTTTGGAATCATTTCAGATTTGGGTTTTTTACATGCCTTGTTTGGTGCTGGTTTGCTATCAGACTCTTTCCTGGCAGCCATTAGGAAGTGGATATAACATAAATATTACAGCAAAAAAATGTCCTCCACCCTGTTTTGGGTGAAACAGACATAGTGTTGTAGTCTGTAATACACAAAAGGTAACTGAAGGATCTTGCTAAATGCAGTAATGAAGAAGAAGAACATACTGAGAACCTCTTGTTGAGTTTCCCCTCTAAGCCCTCCCATACTAACATAGCAATTTCTGATCTGTCACAGAATCTGAAGCATTGCAGAACACAAGGTTTTGCTGCAGAACCCGTTTTCTTGAACTCAGTTTGAGCTTAGCTGTGAGGTGTCAAAATGTTTACAAACTGTAACAGTGAAGACTTGCAGGACTGTTTTGTGGGACATCTCTTGCATGGCCATCCACTCACGTGAAGAACTTTCTGCTTAATAATGGCTCTTAGCAGTACTGTTATTTCAAGGAGAAATATTGTCTACCTCACGGACTATGCAAGACTAATTCTGTGTAAAAATACGTGATACTGTTGCATGGTCATCTCTCAGCTCAGACACTCATTCCCTTGTTCTAAGGTGGATGTATTTATTTGTTCTTGTTATGTCTTTTCATAGCCCGGGAAGGGAACAGTGGACTCAACTGCTGAGATGTTACTTTCCCTCTGTTTAACTTCTAATCTACTTACTCAGTATGGAGTCCTCCAGATCTGTGAATGACTTGAGCATGCAAGAGAACTTCATCTGAAAAGTAACTCTTGCTCTGATGGTTTTTGGCAGTCTGGAGAAAACTTGAAGTTTGAGTTTATTTATTAAAGTTTTAAGCTAGTGCAAAGTTTTAGTACCTCTCTTTTGCTCAAAAGGTGTTTATCACTTAGGCTGATAATAGAAGGAGCACTATTTTGTTTCATTACTGGGAGTAATGATTAATTTAGAAGATTTATTGTCTAGGTTCTCCAAAGACACCTTTGCTCAACAGGAATGGTGCATTTGAATAGGCCTAGATTCCAACAACTCTCCAGAGAGAAATAGTCTCATCATTGAGAAGCAAATGGTGAAATTCCTTTCCAAAATCAGTTATCTGAACCCGAGTGTGATGATGATCAGTCAGGTCATGGCATAAAGCAGGCTTCACATGTTCATTTGAAAATGAAAGTTCTTAAACCCATCAGAAATCCATCCTATCCAAGGCGTGGTGGGGTGGTGGTGCACAGAATGAATGCTTTGTCTCTGTGATGCCACCTTTGCTTCCTCATGTAAGTGCTTTATGAGTGTATATATATATCAAATAGAAAAAACTCCAAGACTGGGGAAAAGAAAGGGTAGTTAAAAGATGGTTGTAAAACCTCACTTATGGTTACTACAGCTACACTGATGGAATAGTTTTCATTTGAAATAGCATATTTTGCTATAATAATGATAAATCGAGTCTTCTGTTTGTGAATTCTGAATTTTCATATTTTAAATTTTACAGGGACAAATGCTGCATCAAGCACCATTAAAAATGGAGGACCTTTTCCACGGGCTTGTCCAAAGTGTAATATTCATTTCAATCTCATGGATCCTCTAAAAAATCATATGAAGGTAAAATATTTTGAGGCAGGGAAACATTAAAACAGACTTGTAGGGATTTGTTTTGGTTATGAAAGAGTGCCATGTTTTGATACAAAGATTGTTTGGCTTCTCTGTGGGATCAACCAGAGCCAAATGCTTCGCGCATGTCTTGCAGTCATGGAGAGGAAGACTGGAGTAGGGAAGCTCTAAATCTTGCTACTTTTTGCCTCATTTTTCCATTGTCATGAAGGTGTCTGTGGCAATAGTCATCCAGGTGACCCACATCTGTGTTAGATCACTACTGACATGAAGATGACAGTGTAAACACACCTTTTTATCTTGATGTGTCACTTGATACATCAAGATAAAAATATCTTGATAGATAAAGTTGTTAAGCTTAGAGTAAGGATGCAATTTGTATTTCATGCTTAAGCACTGTGAGAAGAAAACCTTTTAGAAACTGAGCATCGCGTAGTCTGATCATGAAACTCCTTGTTATTGTTTCTGGAAACATTGTTTCCTGGAAAATATTTATTGTCATGTAACAAAGATCTGTGCATTTCTCTGGCATATGCATTCCTTTTCAGGGCACAGAGAAAGGGCTTTGCAGTCTATATACAATATGAATATCCTACAAAAGAACATGAACTACTGTGTAATAGAAGTCTGTGAGGATCTGAGTTCCTGTTATCACAAGTGGTTCTGATTTACAGGGTTATGATACCCTAAATGGTAGTTGCTGTTCTCTTAGCTCTGAAACACAATTAAGAAATGCAGATAAAAGGGGAAAAACCCAAGGGTTTTATTTTTTTCTAATTATTTGTACAGAATAGCTTTTGCACTGAGTACATCAATAGAATGGAAAAACCATTGAACAAGTGTGTTTGCTTACTCTTGTTTAGTTAAATTTTTAGTTGAACTATATGGGATAAATATACTGAGCTACACTTCCATGGTAGGAAATTACCTCCTTACTATAGGCTTCTAGAAAGCTGTCCTGCACAATAAGAACTGTTATTCAGTGGGAGAAAAATCTGTCCTCTGAAACATTCTAATTTTGTTCACTGTTGGTAACTTCCTTGTACCTTCTTTATGACGTACTTCATACATTTTAGTGTTGAGCTTCGTCGTATGGCTGTTGAGCTGAGCATTCCTTAGGTATACTTGGACATAAAGAAGCCTGAACAATGTGTATTGTGTGACTGAGGATTTCTGAATGTTTTTAGTAAGAATGGAAAGAACGTCTGCAGATTTCAGTGTATGTTTTCCCTTAGGAAATAAAAGATAGAACTTTATGTGAAGTTCTCGATAAATTTATGCTTGTCAGCAAAATACCTGCATGAAAACTGCTTTTCTCTTTCTCGTTGATGAAGTAGAAGTTTTTCTCATGAGTCAACACTAGGGTTTTGTTTTCTTGATTAAATTTGTCTTACATGAACCTATGAGAAGCATCTTTTTCCAGTTTTTGTAATATGTAGTGTTTTATTACTTGAACCCTACCTAGAGATTACTGTACAAAATCAAATGTAAATATGACAGAACTGAGCTTTGCATCTAAGTCCAGTGAGTACTTTCAGTTTTTAAAATGCTGTTGTTGCTGATGCAGTTTGGTAAGAGAGACTGATACCTTTGTCTCTTTCTGTGTCTTCTCTCCCTGTTTGCATCCAGTATTGTTGTCCAGATATGGTAAATAACTTCTTCCCAGCAACCATCAAAACCGAATGTTTGAGCACGAGTAAGACTGCTGAATCTGAGAAAGGAAAATTGATTATGTTAGTTAATGACTTTTATTATGGCAAGGATGAAGGTGACACCCAGCAGGTGCAACAGGAGCAGAAGACTCATACGACTTTTAAGTGCATCAGTTGTCTCAAAGTTCTTAAAAATAACATAAGGTATTTGAACTCACTTCCTTAATTGTTTTTTAATCACTTAGAGCCCATAACAGTTTCATGTATTAAAAATTCGTCTCTCTGGAATAGAGTTTTCTTCTTACTGAAGACTGATAATATTGGGTGACTGAACAGAAGTTGAATTAATTTTTACTTTGCATGTATGGCCAGAAGTTGAAACGCCTTACAGATTAGAGCACAAATTTTAGTGGTGTCTAACATAAACATAGAGTTTTAATGAGAGCAGTTGTAGGACTTTGAGGTTAGAAGGGGCAACACAAAGTATTTTACAATTTGCCATCTGGATTGATGGTGATACTGGTGCATGTGAGTGTTAATTCCCTCTAGGGATGCACAATGACTAATAGTCGGTGGTTTACTTATGTAACATCTGTTATTTTGATGGAATAATTTTACTTCCAAATGCTGAAAAAAAAACTTTAGTAAGCTGTTTTAGTAGGTAGACAAGTTTATGTCATCGTTCCTTTGGAAGTTAAGGTCACTGAACTTTTTTTACGTGCATTCTTCAGGGGAAGCTGAAGTAGCAGAATGTAAAATTGAAAAATGGACTGCTGCTTCAAAGGGCACAGTCTGCAAGTTAAAATGAACAGGTTTATGCTAACATTAGACCCGTATTATTGAACAAAACAGAAGTTTTGTGTAATTAAAACAATGAAATTTGCTATTAATCATTAAGTAGGCACTATTTTCTGCTCAGCATTATATTGTAAGCTATTGCTGCTATGGTGCCTGTGTGTTCCACAGCAAGTCATTAAAAATCTATGAGCACTTTTTTTTAATTTCTCTAGAGTTGACTTTAACCATATTAATTTTTGCTGTAACTTTGTTAGCTGTACTATGTAGTTCTGTAACTTCAGACTTTTTATTCCAAGGTATATTTTGCACCTCTAACTATTTATAATGGACAAAATAAAAAATTAGTATCTCTCTACTTCAAATACAAGTTTTTTGGACCTTAATTCAGAAAAGCAAAAAGTGATTTATCGTGGTAATCCCATGCTTCCTTTAAAAGATCTGTGGTTGAATGTGCCATTGCAATACATTTCTGTTAAGGTAATATTCAGTGATAGTGTCAGTTCCTTTTGTCTGCTTAGGTACCTGCATAGCTTCAGTTGGCTTTCTTTTTCCCTTTGTTTCCTTTTTTAACCAACTGCATGGCAATAGAAGCTTGAGCTCAAAAGACTATTCTTGCTCATTTGTTTTTTCCAGTTCCAATGTCTACATTCCTTTTGTGAGTGTGACCTACATTTAAAAGTTCCTCTGGCTATACTGAAATAAAGCACATTGGAAATGGAAGAGTTTTGGAAGTTGGGCAGTGGTGTGGGTTGTGCAGCAAACCTGCCCTTGTGCTGTGCCACCAGTCATGGTGGCCTGCTGGTGCTCTCATGGGTGCTGGACTTCTCAGCCAGAACAGGTTCCTACTACAGGCAGGTGGACAAATTAAATTAATGAGGAAAATGTGCTATTTGGAAGCAGTAACGTACCAGTTTCTCATACTCTTTTGACATCAGCTGCACAGTGGCATTCTTTGGTAACTGTCCTTCGTAATTCAAGTTCAGTCCTAAACGCTTTAAACAAAGAAGGCTCGTAGAATCCGGTCAGTTTTGAATGGGTGTGGCTTCACATAAAGCTGTCATGTCCAAATTGCAGATCCTTCTTGGTACTTAATAGTTACTAGCATAGCTGAAGTCACACTTGTTTCAGAACGTGGCTTTGAGACTGGTGATCGTGAGTGAGGTGTGAACAGCTGACATGGGTTCTTGTTGTCTTTGTTTCATTCCTTTTATTTCAAGGCAAACTTGGAAAATTTAACAGATTTTGTCTTGGAACACGTTTCACATATTTTGTATGTTCCTCAAAGTCAAGATTTCTAGTCAGCTTTAAGTTTACCTTTTTTCTTAAATGAACATTTATTAAATTTTTCTCTTAAATTGAGCAGTCATTACAGAGCAAAGTTTCTAAAAAATCCTGTACCTCTTGCATGTGATATGTCTAGCGAACGTTAAAATGTAGTTTTTGCACCTGTTCACTGTAATTTAAAGGTTTATGAACCACATGAAACATCACTTGGAGCTTGAGAAGCAGAGCAATGAAAGCTGGGAAAGCCACACCACCTGCCAGCACTGCTACCGGCAGTTCCCCACCCCCTTCCAGCTGCAGTGCCACATTGAGAGCACACACACGCCTTACGAGTCATCTAGTAAGTTGGATCATATCCCACTGAGATTTTTCCTAAGCCAACATTTTTAGGAATTTTCTGACTTTTATTTGTTGGTTTGCAAGTTCAGAATAAAGCTACTATACTTTAAGGATGAGAATCTTGAGATTTAGTGTAGGAACTGAGCACTCATTCAAAATTGCTTTTAGACCAGGGTGTGTGCAAAATACATCTTTTAAAAAGCTTTTTGGGGTTTTGTTTGTTGGGGTTTTTTGTTTGGTTGGTTTGGTTTGGGTTTTTTTGATTGAGAGCTTTACTGCAAGAACTCATGTTGTTTAGGACCGTTGTCCTCCTGGCTTTCTGAAATTGTACAGAGAATCTCTTCTTAAGAGTAGAATAATCACTGGACTGCTTTACCTTTAGAAATATATACAGTTCACATATACATTTGTATTATAGTTTATCTCTTACCCCAATCAAATTTTTACTTTTTTTCTTGTTTTTCACTTTTTCTAGCCATTTGTAAAATCTGTGAATTATCCTTTGAAACAGAGCAAGTTCTTTTGCAGCATATGAAGGACAATCATAAGCCAGGTGAAATGCCGTATGTTTGCCAGGTATCTGAGTGACTGTTTCCTATTTAGATTGCACCACTCCCCTGTCTTCACTGGCAATGAACTTTTAACAAAAAAAGTCAACCTTTTCATTTTAGGTGTGCAACTACAGATCCTCAGCTTTTTCAGATGTTGAGTCACATTTTAGAACAGTTCATGAAAACACAAAACACTTGCTATGCCCGTTTTGCCTCAAAGTAATTAAAATTGGAGCACCATATATGCATCATTACATGAGGCATCAGGTAAGCAGATATTTTCAATCCTTAATGCTAGAAAAATGCTAAATACATGTAAGGAATCTCCTCTGAAAAAACAAGCTGAGTTGGTTAGTATGGTTGTTAGTGGACAAGAATAGTTAATAAAATAGGTTATAAGAATTAGACAAGTCTTTAGGGGAAGTGCTAGACTTTGTCATGCCTTTGTTCCTGTTCTGTTCTTTGGTGTATCCTCCTTAGTTCCCTTATCTCCATGTATTTATCTCTCAGGGCATAGTGACCCAGAATTTGTCTTTAACTTAAGCATTTTTCTCATAGAGAACTCTCAGCATCGGTATTCTAAGCTAACTTTTAACTCCTAAAGCCTCTGCTTGGCTTCAGCATCTCTGAATATCCTTGAAAGAATTTTTTTGCCATTTGGTTTCTGCGTTACATTGGAGTGATGTGTTTTCCTGTTCTTGGGGTTACCAGCAAACCTCTCACTAGTTCAAAAAAGAAAAAGGTCATGAAGTACTGTGTCTTCTTGTAACTGGGAATCTGACTCCTCCTCCTCTTCGTGGTCGTGCTGCCTTGCATTTTCCAATATTTAAATGTTCTAGTTCCTACACAGTGTCGTATCTTTGTACGGTATTAGAAGTTTGCTCAGTTGATGTTTTAGAAACTGGAATGAGCATTGCTTGAGACAAGCTAGTGCTAGGGTTTTGTTTATCATGCCATCCATGCTTACTATAGATTGTCTTTTATTTTTAAAAGAAAAAGGGAATATACCGCTGCACTAAGTGCAGACTGCAGTTTTTAACATGCAAAGAGAAAATGGATCACAAGACTCAGCACCACCGAACGTTTAGGAAACCCAAACAATTAGAAGGCTTGCCTCCTGGAACTAAGGTAAGTGTTCATACAGGAAAATTTAGAGGGGACAAAGCGAAAAAAATGTCTTGGTGGAGAAAAGGGTAGAATAGAAAGAAATGCATTTCTCCTTTCTTTTCCAAAGCGAAGTGTTTGGAGTTATATTTTGGGGGTTTTTTCCTCACCTCCAAAACTAAAACTCTAAAAAATACTCCTGTTGCAAGAATTACCAGGCACAATTTATGGTCTCTGTGTGGTGATTCCGGGTGTTCCTTTCTGTCCCATTGTTCTGCACATGTATATGGCAAAACTCCAGTTAGAGCTGCAGCTTTCTTGAGCTATTGGTTGATTTGTCCCCTGCTATTCATCCTTTCTTGTGCCAGGAGATGCTTCTGCATCATTTCTTGTGAAAGATTTTTGACCTGTCAAAGGTTGGGGCAGAAAATGCAAGACCTGCTTCTGCACAGACAGGATATGCTTAAAACCAAGTTCACCAGGTCATCTTTAGCTTCAGCATTTGAGGGGGTAGGGGGAAAACTTGGGTCCCTTCAGTACAGTTAGGCTGTCTTTAAATCATCCCTCCATTTCTCAAGGAGGAACTACTTAGACTAGGATTTTCTTGTAGATTTTGAGTCTTTTTCCTGCAGTATTTTAATGAGGTGTTAGGATATATGTCCTTTCAGTTGCAAGGAAGAAGAAAATTAACATTTTGATCAGCTCTTCTTAGTTCCTTTGCTGTTGAGTCAGGAAGGGAAAATGACTGCAGTTGATGTTGACTGTGTTGCTCAGCAGAATGAGTGTAAAGCACTGATTCTCTACTCTGTGGCAAAACCTCAATTTTCTAAAGATTTCAGAGTCTTCGTGTTCTAGTAGATGCTTAAATTATGTTAAAATTTTGGTCTTGGTAGACCTTCACAGGATGTAGATGATGAGACTGAAGAGCGTGGGACCAGGTTTAGAAGATGAACTATGAGTACGGGCAGAAAGTCAAGTTGTGAGAGAAAACTCAGGAAACAAATTTAAGGGCAAGACAAGGGGGTTCGATAATGCCAGGTGAGAGGTCAGGAACCAGAAACAAAAACTCCTTGGAGTTCTAGGATGAGGAGCAAAAATACTTGAAGGGAATAGAGTGACTAATCCTAAGGCAACAAGACACGGGACTTTTGTTAAATCCTGGCACTGATGGGATTGCTTCATATTCTTCTTACAGGGCTAATTGGCTTGACCCGTCTGCTACTTTTTTTTGTTTGAAGAAAGCAGAATGCAGCCAGTTGGAGGTCTGAAAAGAAAGCAATGTGTTTTTGTCATGGCTGTTTCCACCAAAACAAACTTTTTAAGCATCCAGTTGGCCACGGAGATAACTCTAGTCCAGCAGTATTTTCAGGGTTTTCTATTTTTCAAAATAGTCTTTCCTCAGGAGAGTTTCTTATGCTGTGATTTGGTTCTAAAGTGTCTTAAGCTTTGAGACAAATAGAAATGGAAACTTTGCTTAAATCTAAATAGACTTTTTTATTTCATACTTGCAGGTGACTATTCGAGCATCTCTTGGATCTCATCAGTCAGGATCATCAGCTACATCTTCTGTTAGTACAAGCAGTTCCACATTTCAATTATCACCTAAAGCTAAAAATACAACCACTAAAAATCATAACAAATCTAATACAAATAAGTCAAGAGGAAAATCAAAACAAACTACATCGAAGAAACAAAATGCATGGACCAACAGCAAAAAAAAAAAGGAAGTTACAAATATAACATTTCATAATCTGAGGTAAAATGTTAGCATTAAAATTATCTTTAAGTATACTTGGAATATAGATGATCATTTAATTGTCTTTTGATAACTTCCAGTACTGTAACACAGAAGATCTGACACCTCTGGTTTGCAGAAAAAGCAGGTGCATAAATTTCCCACATACTGCTACTGTGAGATTGTCGTTGTGTGTCTGCATTCACCAGTTTGGTGGTGGCAGACTGCTTTGTTATGGAAGAGCAGATGTTCTGGAAACTTCTCTGTGCTACATTTGGAATTTTTCTCTGCATGGAGCCACAGACTCTTGAATTCCTGAGTGTTCTCTTTTTCTTATGGAGGGGAAAATATTTTTCTTATGCTGTTTTGGTTTTTTTTTTTTTTTTGAACCTGTTAGTTCAAAGACTGAATCTAGTCTGTCCTAGAAGAAAACTTAATTTTGGAGAGCTCACATAAAAAAATCAAGAAAATAAAAACAAGCTATTAGGAGAATGCTGTCTTATCTTTGCAATTTATTGGGGCTTGCTTTCCTTATGTTAATAATTTCATGGGTGTTTTATGGGTTGTAATATCAGTGGCTGAGGTAAGTTAGCAGTATTCTTTGTCAAAGATGTCTGAGGCCTCCCAGTTGCTACCTGGGACTGTGTGTAGCTCTAGGAGACGCCCAAAAGCAGCCGGCAGAACTGGGGCAGAATGGGACTGCATTCTTGCTTTGTGGATACTGCAGGGCTTGTGGGGAGTGTCGGGGTGACAGGCAAACTAAAGGCTTTTTCTATGCATTGTGACCGATGGAAACAATTCTTAGAAACACTTCTCAAGTGCAGCTGAAGTTGGAGATTCTCATCTTCTGCATTATCTGGCCAATAATGGATGCTTACATTAACTTTCACTTTTTTATTGGAGGCCTAAGGACATTAAGGTTCAAGTAAAAGCAAAGTTTTCTTCGTGTGTGTAACCTATGAGTATGTAGCTGATACATTTTTAAGTTCCTCATTTTTCCCTGATGCTGGCAAACTTGCTGCTGACTTAAAGTAACAGGTTTGAAGTAGTTACCTCATCTTGAAGTGTTGCTGCTCACTGTTAACTCTTTCATATCCCTGTTAGGTGTCGGTCGGGACCTCACAAGTGCATTGAGTGTTACTCGGAAGTCAAAGATTTCGCCAGCCATTTTCCTGCTTACGTGCACTGTAGTTTGTGCAGATACAACACTAGCTGTAGCAAAGCCTATGTGAATCACATGATGAAGTAAGAACTCTTCAAAGTTTTTACTGGCTCAGCAAATACTTCCTAAATTCATGTAAGGTGTGCTAAGTGTTTGTTGGCTGAATTTTGAACTGGGTTGTCAGACTGGCAGGGAAATGGGTAAGGTTGGGTGTTTTAATCTTTGCTTCAGAGTTTCTGTGGGATCTTCCATAATCACTTCAGCCTGGCTTAGGAAGAAATGACTAATTATTGCGTGTTCTCTGGGTTTCAGATTGAATGCCTCATCTGATTTTACCAGTGCTGAATGCATACAGAGCACAGCTATTGCTAGTGAGATCTGTGCTCAGATATAAAGGATGTCTCAAATAGCATGTTCAAGTGGATACTTTTTCTTGTATTACTTCTGGTCATCCCTAGAAAGAACATCTCATTTTGCAGGAGGTTTGTCACCAGTCATGCAGCAGCGTAGGGCATTAGTGATGACAGCTGTAAAAAAGCCTGTTAAGAAAACAAATGCATTAGTTTTTAGAGCCATAGAATTATACTATGCAATGATTAGACACAGATCACATAGCAGTGACAGTAAAACAAAATTTTGAAAACCTACTTGTTAATCCTGTGCCCTGAACAAGCCAGCTGTTTTGTGGAGAAAATACTGAGTGCAGCTGTCTCTCTAAATACATGTATGTATGAAATGCCTTGGCCTTTGTGAATGCTGGAATTCTTGGATGTGTGACATAAGTAATAATAATTTCAATGCTCATGTAAGTACAAGGCTGAAATAGTTTGCTATATAGTTTACTTTTATGCATATAACTTATTGTTTGCGTGCTTGAAAAAATAATAAGAATTAATGTGCTTAATTCAAATTGTACAAGAAAAAGTGCACTTCAGAAGGGGAAAGAGGAACCTAAGGTAAACTGTTCCTGTTGTTGCCACTGCTCTGGGTGTTTGGCATTAAGAATAGCCAGTGTTTTATCCCTTCTCCCTGTAAGCTTTAAGCAATATTAATATTTAGGAATAACGCAGGACAGTAATTCAGCCTTCTATTTTCATGCCCTGTTGTAAGCACATTGCAGCACCGTGTTTAGTGCAGGGGATATGTGGAGTAATGTACTCAAGAAAACCAGCTGAAGTGGTCATGTCATGTATTTAGTTTTCACAGTGCTCGTCCAAGTAAAAGATTCTGGATCTATAAGAAGCATACGGAAGAGCTACGGTAATTCACCTGTTTTCAGCTACAGATCATTATGGTTTTACTTTCTGATGGTGAACTGAGAACTTAATTGAGATGATAGCCTCTTGAATTTCTAGGTTTCCACAATTTAATAAGACCAGAGAAATGCAACCATTAGCTCTCTCAATGGCAGTGTTCTGGTCAGTGACAAATACATATTATTTGTCCACGTTTATTAATTTATTTCTTAACTCTGAGCAGTTTTTAATAATATTTGTATTTATTTTTCAATTATTTGTAATGGGGAGGGGTGAGGGAAAGTAAAAAAAAAATCATCTAAACAAAAACCATCAAAACAGAGAAAACTCATGCTTTACAGATAAATTTCTGTCTAAAGTCATGTTCTTTGTGCTACATCCAGCATGGAGATGCCCTGGTCATTGATGGGGATTTCCTGATACTAGTTGCAGTAGAAAAAGTAAGAATATGTTTTTGTGAATCATCTCATCTGAAGTTAATTTTTTTTATAGTCTGTCCAGTTGCTCTAAGTTGAGAGAACTGTTTCCACAGCCATGTTGTATTTATACTTTCTTTTTATCTTTGCTTTTTCTAGAGGTGTGACTGTAGTGTGTCTGAACTGCAATTTCCTGGCTGGTGTTTCTGGCTTAGATGGCATGGCCACACATCTGAGTGAGAGCCACACTCACACTTGTCAAGTTATTATAGAGAAAGGTGAGTACAGGTAGTGCCTTCTTTATGCAGTATATAAATACTTGCATATGGATGTCTGTTATTGCAGTCCTGTTTTCAATTGCATTGTTTCTGTGTACTTGGATTTGGCAGTATTTCTGTATTTCCACATTTCTAAGCAATTTTAATTAAATCCTTTGTTTTTATTTTCAGTTTCTGTAGATATCCCAACTGCTGCACAAGTATCTGAGTAAGTTTTATTTTACTGCTTAATGTTTTTTGCTATTAATTTAGTGATAGGTGGCCAAAGTTTGCCCTTTGAACTTGGGTTTCTTTTGAATTTCACAGAATCTGAAGTGTGTCAATGAACACAGGCCCTTACTTTACTAGTGCTTTTTGCTCTTACCATGTCCACAATGACAAAAATGAAGAGAGAAAAAGATGACCTCTTGCAGCCAAAATGAAAACCAGGTTTTTGTTCAGTTTGAAGAGGCATAAATAATTCTGGCATTGAAAAGTTGGAACTTTTCAATCCTGACCTCTAAGTCTAGACTCAGTGAGACTGTTACTTCAGCTTACTTTAATATTAGCTTTTTAAATGAATATTTTATGTTCTTTATGTAGTATTAGCACAAATACCAAAAGAAATGTCCTTTACTGAAGCAGGACAAATTCAGTCTTAATATTTTATAAATAGTTAGAAATTATTTTCAAAATTATGTTCTTTATATGACAAAAGCCTACTGGTTTAACTGGTTTTATTCGACTTTCAAAGAAAAATTAGTATTAATTAATCAGGGTTTTTTTAAGGATTTGAAAAAACCTGCAGTATTGTTGAGATTGTATTGCAGGGGGTTTTCCTTATTGGAAGGTTCAGAGGTATGTCAGTGAAATCAAACATTGATGTTTTCTTCAGAGTGTTTCAGAACACAGAAACAAAAATGTCAGTTACACTGCAAAGGACATGTTAAAGGATGGAGGGAAATGGTTTAACCCTTATTGAGTCCATCTAGCCTATAGCAGGATCCTAAAAGATTAGTCTAAAAGTCTCCTGCATGGTGAGAACTCTTCCAACAGAGCAAGAAGTTCTGAGGCCTCTAAGCATAAATCAGCTTTCACTGAGCATTGGAACTATCCCAAATAGATTATTCCATAACTATTAAGTATTTCTCTTCTTAGTTCCCATGAAGTGGCTAGTGACAGGGGGTCTTTTAACAATTTAGCTTTCAGTGAAACTCAGACAATAGAAAAACAAAGTGAAAATATTAGCTCTTCTTCGTGGGGGTGGAATTAGGTATTGGGAATTAATACTTGCTGAAACATATGTGAGGAAAGGTTAGACATGTGTTGAATGGTGGCTAAAGATGCACAGCTGTGACAGCCTGTTAGTACAGCAGAAGGATCTTACTGTCTTGAATGCATCACAGAGATACATGGAAATATTTAAGAAGGTTGGATATACAGTGTGTACTACTCAGAAACAGGTGAGCACTGAAAAGATTTGAAATCAAGTCAAGAATGTGTGCAGGTTTTTTTCTGCAAGCTGTTAGATTAGGACAGATACAGATAGCCTTTATTTTTGAGAGGTCTGATGCTGGCATAAGTTTAGTTAGTGGTACTACATGAAGTGATATGAAATCTGTAATGGTGCTTTTTGAGACTGTCATGCTCATAGACTTCATTAGTTTCTTGTCCTGTTCCATATGCTAATTCTCTGATATTTTGGACAAGAATATATCCCTGCTAAACCGAAGAGCATGAGTACACCTGTGTGGCATATTTTTTAATCCATGATTTTCAGTACAGAGTACATACAGAAATGTTCATCTTTTTGTGGGATGGTTCTTGACAGTACTCTGTTTGCTTTGGAAGAAGAGGAACTTGCAGACAGTATTCATAACTTTTGCTGTGTAGTTTCTCAGTGATCTGTCAATGTTTCTTCCCATTCTTTGGCCTGTAATTCAATGAGGTATGACTTGTTTATGGGGCTCTTCAGAATCACTTCATCGTTGGAAACAGTGACTCACAATTACAATCTTGAACCCTTTTGGATCTTCTCTTGCAACTCTCAGATGGTATCTTTTGGTGTCTTTTATTATGTATCAGATTGTCTGTATGTGTTGTAAGACTCATCTTTATTGCTAATGACCAGACATGTTCCATGAGCTCTGTGTACTTTTAAAGAGACTCTCTTTGGACCAGAATCCTGCCATTAGTAATACAGATAATCTAGCTGGGGATGTTCCAGCAGAAATTGCTTTTTAAGTTTTTAAAAAAGAATCACCGTGTTTATTTGGTGATCCACCTGGTGCTGAGGGAACAAGGCTTAATAACTATGCCAGTACTCTTCTAATGCTCAACTCTCTGCTTTGCGCAACCATTAACATATTTTTAAATGAACTGACAGAAGACATTTTTGTTGCAGGGGAGTTGAAAGTGAGCAGGTATCCTATACTGCCTTGGCTCACTGATACATCATTGTGGACCAGAAAATTGAACCCTGTCCAGCTTGGGATTATTTTGGTATGTAAGCGAACAAGGATCTGACCAGACCTTTTCCTTTTCCTTCATGGGTTGAAGCTGTGGTATTCTCTTCTTGCATCTTTTAGACAATAGGTCTGGTCTTTTCTCCCCGTATTGTAGTCTGGCAAAGGCCTTTCTGTGATAACGTTCTCTGCTTTGCAGCATTGACTGGCAGCTTTTTGGGAGCTGTACTCCTTTGAAGAGAGGCTTACCAGGAGTTTCATTTGTGGTGCAGTGTTTCTTTGCTGCTCACTTGCAGTGTTTCTTTCCTGCTCCAGTCTATCAGTATCATCCCAAGCTGGAGTAGTGTGTAAATGGTGACGTGTATGGGTTGACATCAAAACCCGTTTTGATCTGAACTTGATCCCAGCTTCTAGAACCAAAGGGATTTGTCATTCTTTTTGGGTGTTCACTAAAACATACAAGTCCTGATCTATTTAATATTCAAGTAAGTTGCGTTTTTGTTGCCAGTGACTTTATGGTATAGAGTGGCAAAATATACTTTGAATGACTTCTGTCGCATGTAACTACATAAACTGGATCTTGGCCGAAGGAATTTATTAGCTGCTTTGCTCTCTGGTAGCTTCTTTTTGCTCCTAAATACTGTTGGAGAAAGAAAGCATGTAACGGAAGTAGCTACATTTATTGAGCCTTGATTCTGAGGGTGGAGCAGCTACAGTTCCAGTTCATTCTCACCTTGTTCTTTTGGTGTCATCTTTCATCTTCAAGGATGCTCTACTCAAGCTGCTGAGACATCTGCTTTTGATTTCACTGCTTCTGACTTCATCTTCAATTCTAGATTATCTATGGCAAGTTTATCCATCAACAGGTTGTCTGGATATGTGATGATCTTTCCTTTTGCCATGGTTTCATCTAATGTTCCTCCAAACTCAACCTCCTGCTTACAGTGGATATGTCTTGGTTGGATCTCTCATTTACTAGCCTCCAAGCAACCTAATAGATAAAGCTGATCTTGCTCTGAGCTCAGTCACCATTATAACCTCCTACTTACATGACATTATTTTTGGTGAATGCAAACTGTTCTTGATTTGCAGCACTTTCTTTTTCTACATAATCAAATTTTCTGAGATTAATTCATTTTTACCAGTATTTTTGTCCTCTTCACTTCTAGTGTTCAAGCAGTCACAGTTGTGGTGATAGTGAGCTTCTGCAGCCACTGTGGTGTTGCTAATAATGGCAGGGATCCTGTCATCCACTGTCTCTTATGCATATTTTGTGATGGAGCATCTGCACGTTCACTCAGTACTCTAAAGTCTCATTCTTTTTGCTCCTTTTTTTCCTTCTGACAGAAGCTCTGTTCCATCTTGAATGCTGCTGTTCAGCTTCAAGCATCACCTACTCCAGGTTTTTCTTGCAGGACTTCTGTTTTGACACAGCAGCATTCAAAAAAGCATAATGCATTTGTGTTTCCATTGTGAACATGCTGTTGCATTTCAGAGGAAGTTGAGTCTGTGATATTTCACTTTCATTCAGGTTTTCAGCAGCAACAAAACTGGAACGTGGTTGCAGTTTTTTGTGGCTTTCAGAAAAATTCTATAAGAATTTCTCAGAAATTACACTAGATAGACACTTGGATTTGAAGTTATTTGAATTATACTTCTTTTGAATGCTCATTTGGAATATTTTTCTTTGGTTCTTTTGCAGCTTTGCTACAGAAATTTAAGTTTCAGGCTTGCATTTAAAACACTTGCAAGCTACATACAGATTTGAGAGCCTTGTGGAAGTTGTTCATGTAGAATCAATTGGCATTGTGGCATCCTATTTCCATTTGTGTGAGGATCTCAGAAAAGTTACTCATGTGGAAAACTCATAACATAAACCCACTCCTAAACCACACAAGTAAACCAGCCTGAATTAGCATTAAATCCCTTATGGTCCCAATGGCTTCCCTGAATAATGCAACATACTGGACCACATCTGCAGGGACACAGCATGAATAGAACCAGTTTAGCTTAGGGTCAAAGAATTAAGATTTCATTTGTATGTACCTTAACCTGTCTCTTTTGTTATTTCTAGGACACTGAGTGTCACTGCTTGATTAGCCAGTTATGTCTTACCTTTTTTTGAAAGCCTTTTTCATGAAGTAAATGTTTGTTTCTGTTGTTCTGTTAAATGTAACTGGATCTTTGTGAGCAGTAACACCTCACTGCTTGTGGTACTAATAGCAGGTTATTGTGTACTGTCTGCATTGCTAACTCCATTTTACAGGTGAGAAACTGGAGACAGTATCAAGTCACATTAATGTCACCATTTTTCCTCTCTCCTTCAGTTGTTAACAGTGTAAAACACCTCAGCATAGAAGCAGCTTTTTCTTCTCTCTAACTTTGCATTCACCTGTACCTTTCCAGGAAATGCCCATACAATCAGATATTTGGGGAAGAATTGTGCTTCATGAATCTGAATCATAAGCTCTACGTAGAGTTACATCTTTCAAAATAGGGAATTTTTGCTAAAAGGTGGGATTCATTAAAAAAAAGCCAGCACCCAAAAAACCCCAAACCCAATGACATTTCTGTTCTTTTGGTTGTAAATAGATTCATATTTATAGTGCTGGGTATGGTTCAGTTTAGTGACTGGAAGGTACCTTGAGCCACTTAAATAACAGTTGTTTTCTAGAAGTTCTTCGAGCTACAGGAAAGGTTACCTTTGGTTAGAAGTAGATAAAAAAGGAATGTTTGGCAAAAGATTCCAGCTGAGTTTGTGCTACCCTACACAGCCTACAACCTTTGGTTGTAAGAAAACATGAGAGATGGGTGGGAAGGTGGTCACTTGTGATTTGAGCTCTCTGTGTGTGTGCCAATATGTACTCTTTTATTATGTAAATAACAGGGCAAGCAACGAGACTGAATTTCTGAAATGAGAATACTTCTGTCTGTGCTTGAACTGCATTTTAGAATCTAGCTTTTGTCACTGACTCAAGATCTCTTCCATCTGATTCCTCATCTATCAAAGTTTCAGATCAAACTGAATTTAGACTTCAAGGTGTCTAAATTAATGTTCTTACTTACCTGACTTTTATTCTGAGTCACTTTGGTTTTATGGCTAATCCATTCCATTGAGTATCAAGCTGAAATTTTGTTCTCAGCTGCTACATTTTGGTGGCATTTTTTTAAGGGATTGACAATTAAAGGACATTTTTTCATTGTTCTTAACTCAAAGTTTATTTTTATGTAGACTAGAGTGTCTTTGGAGAGTTCTAGAATGGTTTCAGAATTGCTCAAAATTGTTGGGCTAACACATGCTTACTGGAAGTAGTCAAAATCTTTGTTCTATTTTCATAATGATCTTTTTGGATGCACTGTAGCCTGTGAAAGTATACTGCCCTTGTTGATGTTTGAGAACTGTGGGATTTAAGATTTCTTTTCATAAAAGTGTTGGGAACATCACAAAGTGATGATTTTCTATGGTTAGGGCCCATTCATGCAACTTCTGCCAATTAGAAATTAGAAAGAACTACTTTCTAAAACCTATCCCTAAAGAGAATTAAGGTTGAGAATATATACTGGGAATCCAAGATAAACCATGTTAACACAGATGTGGTTATCACAAAATGTTATAAACTCCACTTGTTTCCAAAACAGCATAAATTAGCCAGTTGGAATCTATTCTATAAGTTATAAGACTTGAACACGGAAATCTATCTGAATTTGATAATGTCAAATAATATTTATCGGGGATTTAAAGTAATCTGAAGATACTGGATCCAATTCACACTCATTTATTTTGGTGGCAAAATTTTTATTTATTCAGACATCTTTTACTGGTTATGCTGCTCCTGATAAAATATTTCAGAGTATTTCAAGTCCCTGACCCAAAAAAATGTGTTCTCATTTGATTCATCCTGGTAATTTCTCTTACTCTTAATTAAAAGCACATTGTTACAGTACTGTTGTAGAAATGTTATTTTAAAACTATCTCTACTTTTGTAGTTATTTGTGCCATCTATTGTTGCTAATGAAGATGCAATAACTCAAGTAGTTATGAATTATTATTTATGCTGGTTAGCTGTTAGAACATTGGTGTGAGAAGGTGTTCATGTTGTGCTGAAACTGGGCTAGAATTCTTTAAAAGGTCTGGGTTTAGCACTGCTTTCTTGGATGTAGGACAGTACAGGCAGTTAATATAGTATCCAGCTTTCATAAAATTTAAGTGGTAAAGCTGTTTTTTGTGTCAAGTATTTTGTACCCTGTAGACGACCATTAAGACTTGCTGAGGCTGTGAATAATTTAATTTATGATTAATAACATTATTTAAATATAACAGAGGCAGCACCATACTTCAGCAGATTGAATTTGCCTTTAATGCAGCATCGACAAAGAAGATACAGGCATAAGCAATTTTGAGGGGTTTGTTTGGTTTTTCTTCTTTTTTTTTTACAAGAAACCTTTGAAAGGTTAGATTTTTATTAGAACTGATGACTTAACAAGGTTTTTTAGGAGACATACTTCTTGCTATCTCTGTGATAACATTTTCTTAGAGAAAGCGAGAAAATCAATTTTAGTGATGTTGTGATAAGCTGTTTAATTAATGTGGTTTTCAAAGCCAATACATTTAAATAATTTATAGCTCATCTAATGTATGTACTGTGCCTATAAAGGTATTTCAGGGGAAGTGTCTCCTCCAAACAGTAGTTGGAGGTCAGCTGTGATGTTTTCCAGCTGTCCTAAAGTAAACTACACCTGTGCTCTGGGTCTGGGGGTTATGGTAGACACACAGAAGGAAACAGAGCTTGTATTCTGCAATGTTTTGTTAGGTAGCTTTATGCACTTCATTTAGCATTTCACATCTTAAAAGCTTCAGTCCTGGTTTAAAAGACCTTTATGATGAGGAGATCATTCCTCAGGAAGAACTGCAGTAAGCATTAGAATAAGAGTCATGCTTACCATGTTTAAGACTTGCTTCCTGGGTCTTATGAGGCAAAATAACTGGAACAGCTTGCATGAAACAAGTTAATCTTATAATTTCTGTACACCTAATAAAACATTTAAAATGCTGAAATGAAGTACGTTTAAGTTCAGAATAAGTATCCACTTTAAGAATTGGTTTCAGAATACCAAATTGCTTTCTAACTGTAAATCTCTTCCTCCTTATCTATTTCAACCCTGCAGTATTTTAAAACATTGAATCTTAATTCATTATCCACCAGGTTAAAGGCCGAAATCTGCATTAGACAGAAAGAAGCTAAGTTGGAGGTAATGTGTTCCTTTTCTCCACACACACTGTAACAGGATGTCTGAACCTTGTAACTAGTGTGAAGAACCAGGGCAGTTGTTTCCAAGTGGTGCTGGTGTTCAGAAGGCGTGTCCAGGGCAAGGATCCAGCGTGGTGTGGCTCTGCAGGGGTGGAGCCACGCCTGCAGTGTCTCTGCCATCCCAAACACCTCCAGTTTGCAGGCAGTCCATTTGGATTATGTTGCTTGCCAGACTCCAAGGAAGGAACTGTTTGCTTTCCTTATGTGTCTCCGTATTCAGGGAACCTGGAAATCCACAAAATATAACCTTGAGATCTGGATTAATGTTGACTCTGAACCATAATTTTTTGAGGTTTTTTTTTATTATAACTTTAAAGAGGAAAATCTTTGGAAATGCCTCTTGAGGCCTGAATTGGTTTCTTTTTCCTAGGTGTTTCCCTGCTCTCTGCCTGCCACAAATCTGAATGATCTCATGGTACATATTCTTAGATTTTTTTTTTTTAAAATACCATCTTTGGATTCTGATTTTATACATTTTCTCTTTTTTTTTTGTGTAAGAGATTGTCTTTCTGTTGTCCTTCAGAAAGGGCACTTGTTACAGAAATCCCAGAAGGCGGGACAGTGGGGGAAGTCCTCAGACCCGGTAAAGATTTTCCTTGGAACCCTGCTTGACAGCTTTCCAAAATGCAAAGGGTTGGTGACTTTCTTTAACAGGAGCAATGGTTTTGTAGAAATGAGAAGACCATTCATTTTCATTCAGAAGTGTTAGCAAAGATTCTCAAACATACCCAGTAAACACCTTTTCCATGGATTCCATTACCAGTTCAGGTGCTTTTTCTTAGTCTTTTTTTTTTATCCCATGTTGTCTTTCAACATTATAGAAGATGTCAGGTTTGCATTTTTTTCTCCAAGAAATTGTGTTTCTTAATATTGCCTTTCATTTAAAAAATAAAACCAAGTGCAATTTCCTCTCCCCAAACCTAATTAAGAGCAAATAAAAAACCAGCCCATACACCATAGCCCTTAGAGTTGCAAAAAATGGAGAACCCAGAAAGAAAGTTACTTTGATGTTTGCTGGCTGAGCTGACAGGGCATCTGAAGGAAGACCTTTCAGGGCAGTGAGCTGGTCCTTCATTGTGCTCTGAGCCATGTGGACCCTCAGTCTGCTCTTTCCAAAATGCTTTTGCCATGGAATGTCTGTTACTTTGCAGCCAGATGCTTGACATCCTGGCTGTTTGTTGAAACACATGGCAGGAGGCCAAAGGATGCTGCAGAACCAGAAGTACAAACGGATGGAACAGGTTGTTTTTAAATATAACATGTAAAATTCAAAGATTCAAGTCAAGAAATCTTGCTTTCCTGGTAGTTCCCAGGGGGAAACAGGTGGGGTAGAGAGGGATGTTCTGGAGGAGGAGGTACAGGGCAGTCACTTCAAGTTGGAAAGTGTTTCTTAGCATGGTCATAGGTGTTTGGGGTTTGTAGGACAGAAAAATAACAAACTACCATAGACATGCTGCAAAGGGTTTAAAATCAATAAACTTCACTTTGCCATGCAATTTTAAAATCTTTGCTGTGTAATTTGGCCTCATTGAAACAAAATGTAACAGCTCTGTGGGGGAAAATGACTATGCTAAAAGTATGTAACATTGTTTACATAGTTGTAAATAAGAGGTTGTGATACAAATCATAATTTTAAATGTTCATCTTTATATATATCAATGGCCTCTCCTGTTTTCAAACCAAAATTAACTTAGAGTTGTGTTCAGACAGAAAAAAAAAAAGTGAAATTTCTTAATTTTGTCACTTAGGCACTTATAATTTCCTAAATAAGAGTAAGGTTATATGGGTAAGATGCCCTGTAGTGTAGAAGATGCTTTTAGAAGACTGGCTGGCAGTTTTCATTCACATGCTTTTCTACTGTTCTAAAAATAGAAGGAAAAAATTACTTTGTTCATGTTGCTGAGAGTTAAGAAGTTTATTTCATTGGTTAAGTTTTAATAGAGACTCAAGTTTCTTCTGTGACAAGCATTTTGTATGGAGTCTTCCTTACAGTTGCACTTCATGTCATAGCATCTGTAGGGCTAAAACACTGTGTAATGCTTAAAAAAAATACTAACTTGCTATTCCTACACTTAAATGATGTCAGTCTGGGGAAGGAATTGAAATCTTACACAGTTTTTGGTGCGTATTGTGGGTAGACTTAGATCTCATGTTAATGCAGATTCCCCAGCCTGAAATGTATTTTCCCAGGAAGGGATCTTTCACAACTGCTGGTGCAAATCTAACCTTTAAAAGCTTCGTCAAAACACAATTGTGGTTATTTGTTATTTAGGCATTTATAGTGTCTTTAAAGAAAAAAAAATAGACAAACTGCTTTCAGAGTCTCTCTGTCTGCTTCATCACGTTTTGTTCTAGCCATACGCAGTGTGGGCCAAATAATTTGAAATTTTGCTTTCACTTAAAAATTGCTTAGTAATTGAGACTAAATGGCTCAGGTATTAAAAGCTCTCTGTCTTTACTCTGTGGAGTAGTAAATGGTCACTGTAATTCAAATTGAATATAATGTAATACTTTCTCCTGTGTTCATGTTTAAGTAGACAAAATTAATTGTAATATATAAATCTGTGTTTCCTGATTAAAACTCTTTGACGCTACTTTATGGGCTTTAAGGCAGACATCTGGAGTATTGTAGCTTTAGCACTAGAGTTTCTCAGTCCTCACACGTTGTTCTGGTATTAAACCAAGGTAGTTATGTTGATGTTAGCAAGTAATTAGTGCTGAGAATGCTACCTCTTCAGTGCAGGGAGGTTCATCGGGTGATTTTTAGAGCAGCCTTGTGTTCCTGGACAGAAGGCTCATGCTGGGCACGTTTTCAGAGCTGTGGGGAATGTCCCGTGCTGGTCTGGGCTCTTGAGGACTCAGCTCCATTAGATGGAACACTTGTGGATCAGAGCTTCCAGTTCACTTTCCTCAAAAAGAAATGGAGTTTGCATGCCCCAATAACAGCTTTGCATTCTAACCATTCACTGGCAGCCCCTTTCTGTATAATACAGTTGTTCACATCCTCACATTTTCCAGTATTTTTGATGTCTGAATTTTTAGGTTTCTTACACTGTTACCAGTGCTATTTGCAAATAGGGTGAGGGTGGTAGGAATACTTTTCATTCTGAATATTGGATAGAAGCCTTTTCTTTTTCAGCTGCTGATGTACTAACAGAATGAATCTTGAAATACCGTATGATTTTTTTCTTTTCATTGTGGCATTCCAGTGCCTCACACTCTCTAGGGTTTGCTCATTCATCTGCATTTCTCAGCAGAGGTGAATTATTTCATTGGAGAGCTGTTCTGACAAAGGGAACTTAATGTTGTGCTTAGCAATCTGAAAGATCACTGTTGGTTGTGGATAATTAGTCACAATAATGTGATTGTTGTGCAAAAGGTTTTTTAATTTTATTTTTATTCTCTTTCATTAGTGTAAATGGCTCACAGGAAGGTATCTTCTTTCCTGCATCAGAAATGAAATATGTATATATGTTTTTCTTTTTTCCCTCCCCACCACTTCTCCCTCCCTGTCTGTGTTTTGCTAAAAATAAGTGAGAATGAGGCTCTGGGTTTGGATGAACCTGGGGTTTTGGTTACTAGAAGGTGAGGGAGACTGTGATCAATTTGTTTTATATGTTACAGACAGCTTTGTCCTTCAAGGAGTTTATTGATCTGAATCTTGTGTGTACACATACATGTAATCCATCTGGGTCTTCCAGTGTGGAACACTGGTCTTTGTGTGATAGTGAGGCATTAGTCATCCCTTTATTTAAAACCTTTTTTTTTCCTTTTGCATTTCTGTGTTCAAACCTTCTCACATAAAGCACAATACTGTGCCCCTTAGCTCTGCAACTACGTGTCACCCTCGAGCTGCTTGTTGAAAAATAGTAGCTAAAGGTCATGTGTATACACTGTTTCATAAAGAGTTGACTGCATTTTCATATGAAAATGATTCTAAATATTTAACTAGTATTTATATAGCCCTGTGTAGCTGGTGTTTCTCTGGAACAAATGAGATAATCAGGAACAGTTATGTCAGCCACAGCTGATGGGTGTTTCTGAGCACTGTGCTGGGATGTAGTCTTGAGTTTTCCCTCAAATAACACCTTTTTTCCTAGAAGTTTGAGAGAGAAGGACTTAGATAAATTGTTTGCTTATTCAAGAACGTCATATACTCTTTAGCTGGTCTCCTAAATGGATAAAAAACCCAAACCCTAACATTTCTGTGTGACAAAAGTAGCAGATATAGCCTGTAATTTGCTAATTTGGCCTGTCTGTTGAGTTCATTCCTTATTATGAATGCAAAATCAGTGTAATGGGATGAAAAGATTCTTATGACTACCTCAGTGACCAGTAAGATTTCAGCACTGAAGGATGTCTCAACAGCCAAGTAGGAAATCCTCAATGGCACCCTGAGTGTCACTTTGCAGGGTACAGCCATGTATTGCTTTATTTCCTCTATAATAACTTGTTTTGTGGTTTGTTTTTTTCAGCAAACAAGAGCATGACTCTTCAGATGAAACAAAAGAATGCAGTAGAAATCAAACTAAAAACGTTGCATCCGTTGAAAAGAATGAAGACGACTCATCACTGTCAAATGCAGAAGATGTTCCTCCTTTTGAGCTCCCTGGCGACAGCTCGAAGAATTCTTTGCGTGAGAAAAGAGCATGTTGTGATTCTGATGACAATAACAAACAGTCAGCAGATGAGAAACAAAAAGGTACCGGTGGTGAAAGTGAGTTGAAAACGTGCCAAAGGTCCGAGGACGTTCTCTTGGACGAGCAGACTAAAGTCCGTGGCTTGGATGAAGCTGCTCTGTCAGCACTGAGCGCCAGGGACTTGAAGCTGACGTTGGGTGAGGATGTCAGCTTTGAGCAGTTCTTCAGGAGGAGGGACGACCCCGAGTCCGTGGGCTCCGACATCAGTGAGCAAGGCAGCATTCATCTGGAGCCCTTAACTCCATCAGAGGTGCTAGAGCATGAGGCTACTGAGATCCTGCAGAAAGGTAACGTCACACCTTCACCGAAGAAAGCTGGACAGCTCGCTGAGCAAACAGATGAGACTTCTAAAGAAAGCACTCCCAGCAGAATGGAGACAGCTGTAAACAAGACAGATGAAAACGAAGCAAGCTGAAACTGTGTCAAGGTTATTGTTGCAAACAGCAGTAGGAATACCCTAGACCATTCCTGATGAGTGTGCTTACGGATGCTAAATATTAAAAAAGTGGATGGGTGGGTGGGAGGGGGAGGAGAGAAAGAGACACCAAAGGGAAGTTTTGCATATGGAGATAGCATGTATGTGTATGTATGAATAACTGAGCTTACAGAAGGTAACACATTCAAATATACCTTCCTGTCTCTTGGATGTGATATATTATTAGATTGATATTTGAAAAGAGGTATAAATTCTAATTTTTTTATAGTCAACTAGCCCTGGATAAGGTGATTTGTTCGCCCAGAAAGTATTTTTTTAAATTCTTCAGTGTGAATATTATCGAACAGTAGAATTCCTTCTGATGCTGAATTGGAGCGCACTTGTAGTGATGGATATTGTTCTGCTGATGATTTGGGTAAACAGAAACCTTGGGACTTGGTGTCACATTCCTGTCTGTAAAAGCATGTAAACAGAACTATATGAATCTGTGCATCTCTGTACAGGTATAATCCTGCCAGGCTGTAAGCTTACCTTAATAAACTTTCAGTGAAAGTGGAATTATTACAATAAAAATATATATTTGTGGGGTTTTCACTGTGCAGGCTGTGCAGAAATACAGAACATAATTGTGTAAAGTAGAACATAATGCTGAAAGTACTGTAGCTTTTAGACTTTTACCATTGGTTTAATGATTCTTAGCTGTAGACCCATAGGAATGGTCTGTAAGTCACACCAAAGTATGGTTTAATGTAAAAATGGTTTTAAGCGAAAATAAGGAAACCCCCAAACTGGAAACACCACCTGGTGTGTGTTCTGCCATTTTACAGCTGCTACTGGCTAACTTAAAAATAGGACACAAGGGCATATAAGGTAGAATTGTACAGTTCAGTTTCAGGACTTTTTGTAGTCTAAATTATGTACAGAAAGATGGCTGCTGGTTTTGTTTTTTTGGGAGTTTTTGGTTTTTGCCTTTGGTTTTGGGTATTTTATTTTTTTCGTCTTCTGGTTAGCAGCTAGATATAGGAATGCATATGGTTAACAGTAGCTTGCTCTTAGGATTTTATTGCTCCATTTGAAACATTCAGAATGTGCTTTTGACTTACAGTTTTGTTTCTAATGAATGTTAAATGTTTTAGACAGCTGTTAAAGCACTGCTGTAAATTATTACTTTTTGAGTAAATATTTGCAACAAAAATTTGTCTTTGTGCATAATTTTATGCTCAGCTTGAAACTTTGGGCATAGTCTTCTCCCATTTTTAAAAAAGATTTACTGCCAGTTCCCCAAAAATATGTAACTTCAGTATGGTGAATTTGAGACACATGTTTGGTTGGGGGGGTTTGTTGGTTTTTGTTTTGTTTACCACAGAATTAAATGAGCAAGTGCCTATGTATAAACATATTTTGAAGCTGTGATTGTGATACGATGTGCTAACCTTTGCAGACTCTACAGGTATTTTTCTGGCCCATCTGCCTGCAGCTGAAATCTGCTCTGTCCTGAGTTAACTGGGCTCAGCTGCTAAATTCACATTCAGAGACCATCCAGCACATTGTTGGAGCCTCTAAATAAGATCAGTCTCAACATTTCAAAGTTGCTTCAAGCTCCAAAGAGTTCTATGATTTAAATTTTGAATTTCATCTTGATTTTCATCCATGCAGGTATAGAAGATTTTTAAAAAGAAAAGTGGAACAGTTTGCATAGGTACAGCTCCTCAAGATCTGCCGCTTTAGGAGCTTCAAATATCAAGACACATGAAAAAGCTGAGTGCAATAAGTTGCATTATTCTTTTGTTCTTTCAAGATCTTAGAGAAATGATTAAGGAGCAGTTTGATTACCCAGCCTGATGTCTTCATGCCTTTACACATGGAAGATTACTCAGTGTGGTGCTTTATGTTTCACAGCCCAGAGCACTTGATCAGCTCCAGAACTGGATGTGTGTGTTACCGAGGGAGCTCCTGAGTGCATCTGTGCCTCAACCCAGGGAAATCTCTGTGGTGTTATCAAACCTGATTGATCATCTTCCATGCAAATTACACATTTTGAATAATGCTCTCACATGTGGTGTTGGAAAAGATTAAGTTCAACTGGAACCAGTTGTACAATACCTGCTTGTTAATTCTTCACATTTGTCTTGTATTATGCAATTAAATTTTTAAAACATTTACCGTTTTAATAAGAAGAATTCGGAAGGACTGGGCCACAAGCTGCTGAGAAAAGTTGGAAAATAAAACTCAGATTTAAAAATATCTATATTTGGGGGAAGTATATCCATATCATCTCGGTTACTTAGTTTGTAAATTGTTTGTTTCAAACCATGTTGAGAATGCTTATGCAAAAGGTCATGTTAGGTACAAACACTGAATCCATTTTGGGTTGCTTGAACTGAACTGCACATGATTCAGTTTGTTGTTTCTGAGACATTTAAAGGTGTTTTTCTATCCATCCATCACTAGTTCTTACTCTATGCCACCTCCTTTTACCTCCAGTTTTCATTGCCTTACCAAAAAACAGTCACTGAAGTTAATTCTTGGTGTCCATACTACAATCACTTTTTCCCCTCATCTTAGCAGCTTTCCCATATTTGCTTTAATCATTGCAGGTTGTTTATACAGTGCTGCTCTTTAAGGAAGTCATGTGCCATGCATATGCTGTCTGCATTAATGGAAAACTGCCGTCACTTAGCTCATGGTCAGTGAGTGTTCAGGCACTTGGATCTTCCTCAAGGGCAGCCAGAGGCTGTTTGCCTCGTGCAGTTTGGCAGAGACGCTTTGGCTGGCCTGTGCTTCAGGTTTTCTAAAACAGAATGGATGAGTAAACCCAGGAAAAAACCCAGTTATAGCACACAGTGAATTCTGAGTATTGGATGATGCATTTTAAACAAGTTTTTATAACACAACTATGCCCACTTTGCTTTTCCTGGAGCAGAGAGAGGGCAGTATGTGTTAAATCTCATTTCTGAGATGGTGCTTTACTGCTAGAAGGAATCAGAAACTGAAGGTCGGGCTAAAGAATCTTGGGTAACACTTGTATTCTGCAAAACCTTAAATAAAAGATCTTCAAGCTTTCCTGCAGGCATTAAGCATTGTTATTTATATGCTGGCATGTAGAAAGCAGGGGGTTTTGTGTTTTGACATATACTAGTATTCCACCAAAGACTGTGGCCATGGGCTGTCACATCACTTGTTACAGTCTGCTTAGAAATTCTTGTGTAGGGCCAATTTTATACCTGACTCTTCTTTTTGTTTTTGTTAGTGTTGATCTTTGAGGTTTGTGAACTTATTTTCTCTAGTTGCATCCTGTATTTTTTTAATGCATGCTTAATATGCCCCTAATAAAAAAATAATTGGTAAGTATGTTTTATGATTACTTTAAATGATTTTTGCTTTTAATAGAACATTTGCTCCAGTTTTAATGCAGTTCAAAAGGACAGTTCATAGTTCTTTGATGAAGCCCAGCATGTTATCTCCTTTGAACATTGTTTTTATGCATCATGTTGACTCTGAATTTTTCCCCATTAATTCAGTGCTAAAAGGGAAAGTATGTTGACTGGTATTTCATACTAGTTTACAGACACTATGCACAAGTTCTTTGCTGTGTTCCTTTGAGTTTTGGATCACTGTTCTAGCTCTGAGACAACTAATTAAAATTTTGTATTCAGTCATTTCATTGACCCTCATTAACCTTACAAAGTTGATGTTTCCTTTTTGCACCTAAGATTTAAAAACAAAGAAAATGCTTAGCTGTGAAACAATTCATTTGAGGGAGATGAATGTAGTTGTTGTGCTTGCAAGATGTTATAAAGGTGATGTGTTTATTGATGTTGAGGTTTTCTTTACCGTTCAAACCATTATATCAGAGAGGCTGAGGTTCTTCAGGCAACCACAAGGATAACTGTGATTTTATGTGTTTATCTACATTTAATTTGGGGCAAATTTATCCTCGTATTAGGAGAATTAAATGCTCAAATTACATGTGTGGGCTGTAATCAGACAATGCAAAATAAAATGAAGTCCATGTTCAGCAGTGGTAGCTTGTCAGCAACAAATTCTACATCTTTAAGCCATTTTAAGCAGAATTCCTAAATTGCTTATATTATGAATCTAATTTAAATAAACTGCATTTCATATTTTAGTTCACTAAATTCTCTGTGTTAGGCATTCAATTCAAAAGAGCTGTTTTCTCCAAAAATCTGGGTGATAGCATGTAGTGGTTTCTCTATGAAGAAAGTTGTCTCATACTGACGTGGTGGGGTTGGAAATGTAATTTTCATATGTTTGGCTCACAAATAGTGTAATTAACAATTAATCCTTTTGACTAAACAAAAGTCACCCATGGGTCTGTTAATTAGAGCCTCTTGTGACTTTTTCATTCTGATCCTGCCATGATATCGTAGCAAGGAATTGCAGTTCTACAATTGTACCAAAGTCTTTTTCCCCCCCTCTTTTAATCCTGCGGAAGTGGAACCTGAATACTTAAAATTGTCTGTATTTGAATAACCTGGGTGTTTGCTGCCTGAAATGAGGATTTAATTTTGTGTACTGGTTTCACAGGTTTTCAGATGAGATTTGTTTTAATCTTCTTGGAAAAACTTCACTTATTCTTTGAGTGAGCAAGTTGATGGCACATGATATCATTTCCCAGTGTATTTAATGAAACCTAGTGTATTTATTAGATATCATTTAAGCTCTTGATGGCTCTGTATAATCAGCTTTTAAGTTGTTGGCTAATGAAGAGGAAGCAAAAGACACTTCTACAGAGGAGATACAACAGTAAGTTCCAAACTTTAATCATGAACAGTAATGTGCAACGTGCAGGACAGGTTGGGAATCCTGCTTTATCTGATACAGTGACGCTTTTTGACTGATTCCTAAAATTGCAACTTGGGGAGCCAGAGCAGTCAGGCACAACTCTAATGGCTCCAAAAGACAGTCAAGGGCTTTAGATACCCAAAGAGCTCAGAATTCCCAAAAGCCGCCCAAGGCAGCATGTTTGTGCTAGGGAAGCACTTTTTCTATTTGTGTGATTTTGCACTGTGTTTTCTTTCTCAGATGACAGATGCTGGATGCCCTCCTGAGACCAAGTTGTAGAGGAGACAGGAGTGCTTCTGTGATCTTCCTTGATGGTACCAAAAAGAATCTCTCAGCTCATGGCACGTATGTTGGTTTTGTGTTAGTGTAGTAGGATGGGCCTTAGTGTTGAATGGTGGGCAGTGTTGATGCAAAAGGAAATGAAAGCACAAGCTGTATTTAAAATACTGTGAACATACCAAAGTTTTCCTAGCAAAAGTAATGCAAGTTACTTGTAGATGGGTGTGTATCATAATCTGCTCTGTCCAGGACTCTTCTCAGTTTTAGTCAGTGAAATGAAACATAAATGCAAAGGGAAGGGGAGAAAACTTTGTTTCCCTTAGCGTATTTAAAAGACGAGCAAGGATGATGTGCCAGTATCCAGAGGTTTTAACCACAAGATAAAAGATACTTGAAAGATGAGCCTGGAAGCTAAATTTCAAACCTTTAATGGATACTACAAGTAATGAACTGAGTAAAAGTACAGCATAAAACGAAAGCATACTGAAGTTAGAATATTGGAGTCATTCTTCAAGTTCATCCTTGGCTTTTCATAGTGATTTCTTTGCCCATCCTGCAGGGTTTTAAAACTCCCCTAGATTCTTCACTAGATAGTCTTGTGCTCTTCATTTGTTTAATCTGCCTTTTCTCTCAAACTGGGGAATTGGTGAACACAACATAATTCAGAGTAATTTAGCAGATCTATGCTGAGCTAAATCCCAGAGCTATCAGGCTGAAAAACCCCAGTGGAAGCAGCATGGCCAGTTTAGGCCCTTCAGTTGCTGCTGAATGGGAAACCACAGCCTAAGGAACACAGCTTTTGGAATAGTCTGTAGGGAATTGTAAACAAATTCCTACTTTGTCGGGGGTGGAAAACATTTCCCTAAGAGGAGTAAACACTGAGCTTTCGGTATAGCAAACAGCTGCAAGTAATGAAGCTGTTGGATCAGTTCCTTTGGAAGCTCTGCTTACTGTGGCTGCATCTCCAGAGATGTTACTTGTTGTGTCTATTTTAATTAACTCTTTTTTTCAGTATGACCTGTACATCCTTCAGTGTAAAGGCTTACATGTTAAAATACAGCCTCTGTAATTTGCATGCATACATACAAACATACATATGTGATGTATGTTTTTAGATCTATGCAAATTTGGTGTACTTGGTTCATCCAAGCAAGCACGTCACAACAGGGGCACCCCACTGCAGTTACAGAGGGCTGATTTTTAATATAAATTCTGAAAATACAAATGTTATTGTGTAGGATTTTAGTAAGTAGAAAACCAGTTGGCTACCCAGGAAGACATTCATTGCTCACACTTGAATTTTTAATTATTTATATATGAGCTCATTGCTAAGTAAATGTGGGACAGAATGGAGGGAGTCAAAATGAATGCCAGCAGTGTGAGTAATTAGGAAGAATTCAGCCCAAAAGGAAAACTTTAATAAAACTGAACTTTATAGATAAGTTGTGGCAGTACAGGAAGTCAGGTGAAGCCTTAACTACATTGGACTGTTCCTGCATTCCTGTTACTTTTCCTTGTACACACACACACAGTTGCTTATATGCAGCTCCAATGAAAACATAACTTGGTTTTATTTTCCCTGATGTACATGAACACAGGAATAAAGAACAGTGTTAAAAATGGATAGAGTTCAGTAACAACCCTTACGCTGTTTGGAGCATAAAGTTGTCTGAACAGATTGTTCTAAAATTGCCATTCTACTTGAATTAGAGCATCTTGCTCATCCAAGCACGCTTCTGAGTAGGTGAGCTCCTTGGTGGAGGGATCTGGGATTTCATCTCCACTCTCCATCAGAGCAGGTGAGGTGTGCACGGAGGCAGGAGGGCTCCCTGGGGGCTCTGGGAAGTGTTCCTGTCCAGGACAGCTGTGCCTCTCAGAACTGTTGCTAGGCTTGGGCACTCCCACCAGCATAAAGCTGGCCCTCCCTAGCGCAGTTGATTCAGAGACACTATTATATATGGGAAAGTTTATTCATTGCTAAAATGAAACAAAGACAATTCTGCATGAAAGTGGAGCCTTTTCCTGATTCGAAACCATCACAGAGTGATTTAACTGCTGTTGAGCAGTGGTATCTTGGAAGCTTTTAACGTTTGTATTTTGGCAGTAATAAAAATATGTCTTGTCTTCTTACATAATTTGTGGGTTATATTAATGTATTCTTTAACATGTTTACAGAGTCCTTACAAATGTGTTGGTTCTTTTCATCAAAATAAAATGTATTGTTTGATAGAGCCTAAATCCACTTGCACTTTGATGAGAATTTCATCACATCTCTTTTATATTTGTTACCCTGCATAACATACAGGGAGAGGGAACTATGAAAAAATGCTTTAAAGGTCAGTCTCTTGCCTATCCTTAATTAGAGTGGGTGAAACATACCCACCCTGAACTGACTCCCTGCAATAATTGCCATATTCTTTTCCTTATAGCTGATGCTAAAGCTGGTAGGAATTCTGAACAGACTCTCCAGAGGAAACACAAAGCAGCAAACAGAGTGTCACTGGATTGTCAAGATGCCTCGTTGCAATAAAAGATCAATAAGGAGCAGCAGCAAATGAGAATTTTACTGTGAGTGGAATATACAATCTTGTACAGGCAAAATGCTTCTACTTTTAGTCTCTTGGTTAATGAGAGTTTGGAAAATTAGAATAGACATCTCTATCAAGAAACATGAGATTCTGTGCAGCATCTGACGACACTAATATCAGTCACTTCACAAAGATTTGTCCTGACTGTAAACTGATATTTTTGATTATAATGTACACCCATTAGGTAAAGATCAATAATTGATGAAGTTCACTTGGTCCAACTCAAGGAATAGTTCTTGTCCATCAAACAGAGTGTGTACCATTGCCATAGGTTGCTCAGGGGAGGTGAAAAGACCTTTCTGTTCCTCACCTGTATTATCCACTAGGCTGTCTTATCTTCCATTTCCTCTGCTGAAATGAACATGCAGAGAGCAGAAAACCCTTATCTTGCTGGAAGTGGAGGGTAAACCAACAAATGCAGGGGTTTAAAAATGAAAACATTGTCTTCTCTGCAGCGGGCAGAACACTGTGACTGTAGAGGTCGTGTCACAGAGCCATTGATCAGGCTCCTCAACACAGTGCCCACTGGAAGCTCTAGAGGAAGCTACTGAAGCTGAAAACAGCTAAAAAAAAGGCAGATTCATCTGTTTAGGTTTCACAAGAGTGTCCTTTGAAATTTCAGTGGGTTCTGCATCAGATGTTTATATTTTAAGTTATTCCCATCATCAGCAAGTTTTGTGTTGCAAATTGTGCATGACTAGAAAAGTTAAAAGGTAAAGTTGATCAAAGAAAGTTCACAGAAGAATTCTTTAGTTCCACACGCAGTCGTGTGAATAAACTGAATGGACTGGGAACGTAAGCATATCTAAGGAAAGGTTCACCGTGCAGTGCTGAGCTGGAACAAAGACATTAAGAGCCCTTCCAGTGACTGGGAAAGGCTCTGCCTGCACCTGCTGCTCAGGTGAAGCACACAAGCCTTTGCCTTCTGTGTAGATGGATGGCTAAGGTAGTTGCCAGTGAAACCAGAGCTCGTCAGTATTTTCCCCCTTTTATGGACTGTTCCTGAGTGTGGTGGGATAAATGAATTGCAGGGTTAACCAGCCACAGTTGTGAAATGGAGACAGGCTTAACTAGATGTGATATGAGAGATGAGAACTGGAGTCCCTGCAGGCAATCCAGACAATGAGTCCTCCTGTTACTACAGAAGCAAGAGGGTTGTTTGCTTTGGGGTTTTTTTCTATTGTTAGGGGGTTTTTTAACAATACAGTATCGTTCTCAAATGATGGGTGAAAATCTGGATAAAACTCTGAGCTTCGACTACCTCAGTCATGAGCTAAGACAGATTGGTGTGCAGTAGCTGTACTGGTGATTGAGTCTGTAACCACTGCAAGAAGATATTAGTGCAACTGAAAAGAGGAGTAATTGGGCCACCTTCAGACTTTAAAAAGCTCTTTGCAAAAGGGCAGAGACAACAACTGCAAAACATTCTGGTCTCCTTAAATTTGATTTCAAGAATTTCCTTGTCAGTGAATCATGATAGGTTTATTAAATATGCTGTAGAATGTTGCATGAGGAAGTTGGTTTTACGTGCTACAGTTTCCCCCCTAATTTCAGCTGTATGTATGCGACTGCAGCTTCAAAACATCTGGGTACAGCCATTTTTTTTCTTTTCTGCACCTGCAAGTGTAAGTACACACATAAACAAAAAAGAAATTAAATCTTTCACAAAGCCAAAGAGAAAGGAAAAACCCAACCAGCCATGAAGCTCAGGGGAGCAGTATGACAAGTGCTGAGCTGTAAACAAGCTTGAGAGGGATTTAATTCTTATGACAAGCGCCAGTGGTAGCATCTCACATGGACTCAGCATATGCACACATTTCAGAGGAGGAATCACAGAGGACTTAATGCAAATATAAAAAAGCTCAGAGCACATCAGCCTATGCTGTTCTAAAAATAACCTCAAAAATCAGGATGAGCTAGGGTGGTAATTATCTTGATTTTTCAGGTTCCTGCCACTTGTGGGAGGGCTTCTGTTTTATGCTCACACTGTAATTAGACTTTATGACATACAAACTACAAACTTCAGGGTGGGGGTTGTGTCATATATCTGTAGGACAAGTACAACAAGACCTAATTGGGTGGTATTTTCAGGGTGTTAGTCCAATATAGATGCTGAGTAATAGATGCTGTACTGAGTTTTAAAGAAGCTTAATACTAGGTCATAAGCTTTTTGTTATTGTTTGTTAAGGAAAGAGAAATAAGATGTAATTTGGTATCCAAATTAAATTTTAAAAGCCTCTAATGGACATTTATTCCCTAATTGGAGCCAGGTCCTTTCAAATATGCCTGTAACTGCCTCCCTTCTCCAGCAGCATCCTGAAAAGCACACGCTGCAAACCATCCCCTGCAGTCTGTACTTCAGCACGTTCCCCCAGGGCAGGTGCTGAGTTAGTGCTGCAGGAGCAGTTTCTGCCTCACCTTCAGACAGCTTTGGGATGAGGGGTACGTGCTGCCTGTGCCACTCTACAGGCTGGACTCAGTTCAGAAGTTAGTGCTCTAGTCACTTTAGATTTTCCATCCAGTGCTTCCTTTTCTGCTTTCCTCGGCCTGCAAGAAGTGAATTTAAAGGTTACATTTACTAGCAGAGGGTTAATAATCCCTGGATTGCTGCAGGCTTAGCCAAATACTATTGTGTTGCAGTCTAGTTAGCTAAAAAACTGGTTTTAACCATAGTTTACATTTCATTGCAAAAGGTGGCAGTTTCTAGGCAAAGTCTCTTGGACACAATCCTTCTTGCTCACTTAGATGGCTGACAGTTGGAAGGACATGTTATTTTACAAAAGTTCTGTGATATTTTAAACATGCTGGATTTTAAATACCAGTTTACAACACTGATATTTCTTGGATTCAAATGTGAGATTTTGCATGTGTGCAAATTACCTTTCATTTGTATGATGTAAATACTCGTTTTCTGGATGTGTGTTTTGGACATTCCCTGCATTGCAAATGATTGACAATGGCCCTGTGTTTTCAGTTGTTGTGAATAACCTTCAAAATAACAAAGAACAAGCTTGACTTTACTAGTAGAGTAGTTTATCACCTTTGTCTTGGAAAGCTGAAGCTGCTCTTTCCTTTTCTTACAAACACAGTAACATCTTCTGTTTTAAAATGCTTTTTTTTTAGGAGTTTTATTCTATAATTTTTTCTTTCAAGGACAAGTGAGCATAAGAGGAGCTCAGTTTTTTCTGAAGTAAGAGTTTAATGGTTTGCAGAATCTGTAATTATTTACTGATATTAAATTACCTGGATAGATCAATGTATGCAAGAACAGACTCTCAGAATCCTTTTTACCAGGTGACTAGAAAGAAAATTTTTTGTTACCAGAGCAGATGGAAACTCCCAGTCTAAACTGCCCATTATTTACACAAATTTTGAGAATCACGTCTACAATTTCCAATGAAGTAAGTTAACCAAGCATTAAAATCCAAGCGTTTCTGAATCTTGAAAGCCAAATCCTAATGTAGGTTGGATCCTGGAATGTTTGTTTTCTGTTTGAAAGGTGCAGAAAGCCACACAGTTGTTTGCCCAAAATTCTGGACCTTTGGAGAGCACTTGTGTGAACGTAGGACAGCACCTTTCCTAGCAGTGGGGAGAATTTCTGTAAAAGAGGCAAATATTTCTTTCTTAAGAAGGGCCTAAAATTTTTTCCTAATGAAGAGAAATTAAGTTCATAGAACATTTTTGTGTGCACTGCTATTGAACCCACCTCACCCTGTTTGCTGTAACTAAAGCTGCCAGTGGCTTACAATTGAAACCTTGCTTGTGCTGAATTTAAGATCAAGGCAAAACTTTTAGTTCCTCTGGTTGTATTTATTGGTCTGAACACTCAGAAGGTTACAGATGCTACATTTACTGGATTTCTCTTAGCAAAAGGCAGGCTTTCAGTCTGGATGATGAAGATAAGTTTTACCAGTACACAACATTATCTTAAACCATTGACTGAGTTTAAACCTTGCTCCATTAATTTCAACCCTCTGTGGATGCACGGGCCAAACATCAGTAACCTGCAAGATTTGTTAAAGGCTTTACTCTTCTAATTCCCACTGGGGTATTTTAATGTTGACAGCTGTTAGAATTCTCAAACTGGAGCTTCACATCAGTATTCTCTTCCTCACAGACACCTGTAATGGGATTCATCTGTTTTCTTTGTTATTCCCTTTGCTCATTTAAATGTAATGTGTATTTCTCATCACACCACTGGATTAGTTCTCTATAAATTACTAAAACACACAGATACATGAACACACATACATTTGTCCCAGAAGAACAGAGCATGGTATTTTGGTTTTGAATAAAAAGATGCCCAAAGATAGGTACAGCACTATAATCCTCATGCCTTTCTTTAAAACAAAAGACATTTTTTTTATTATGTGGCTTCCTGAAACTCCTGGGATTTTCAACTTCCCTATCCCTTCATCATTGACTGATGTTCTACAAGTGGAGAAACTCATTCCATTTATACTTTTGCTGCTTTAGTACCAGTCCCTCTCTTCTCATACACATTAGCTGGAACCATGGCTTTGCTGACTGCTTTTTTTCCTGGAGGGGTTATCCAGGTATTGGGTGGGTATTGTATTGCTTCAGGGATGACTAATTTCCAGGGCCTTTGTTCTGCAAATGATGTGTAAATGGGATGTGTTAATGGATGTTTTAACCTGATGTCTGGTTGAGGTTCCCACTGAACCCCTCTTACCTGCCTTGGTTTATTCAGTGCAGGCAGTTCAGGATGCCAGCCTTGGATTTGCACATGAGTTAACTCAAAATCGCCCGGGTACAATGGCTGGTAAAGCTGTGCCTGGACAATCCAAGCCATCCAAAATTTTCCACTGCCACAGGCCAGGTTGGTGGGGCTTGGAGAAACCTGGTCTAATGGAAGGTGTCCCTGTCCCTGGCAGGGGCGTTGGAGTGAGATGATCTCTAAAGTCCTTCCAGCCCAAACCATTCTGTGATTCAATGATAATATTTGCTTTTACAGCCTGTGTGTGAGGCTGGCAGGCTGCTTTCTCATCAGTCAAGGCTGCCTTTTTGGGATCAAGTGGTATTTAATCACTCAGATGTTGACAGGGATGGGGTAGACTTTGGTAATTTAGTAACTGATCCAGTGGTCTTGTGAGAAAAAACAGTAACACAATGAAAAGGTGTAAAATGCTTCATCTGAACCAAATCCATTCTAGTCCGCCCTGACTTGTTATTGTAGCTGCTTAGGGAACCAGAAATCACACACTGCTCTCTTAACTGTGCAACTTTGGCCTTTTAATTCCAACCCTCATTGTCATTTTTCACTTCTACTACAGCTGCATGCAGAAACCCAACCCAGTATACATGGTATAAATATGGTGTACTTTTTTTCTTGCCTGATTAACAAAAAGTCCTGTACAAAATTGGAGGGGGAAGATGGGAGAAAGGAAGGATTTTATTGGATCAAAGTCTGAAATATATAGAATAAGCGACTGACTAAAATTAGCCCAACGTTTTCATTTACAAGGCCTTTCCTGAGCAAGTGACCGAGTTGTAATACTGAAAATATAGGGAGAAACATCTGTTAGATAAACAGAAGATTTACTTTGGAACAGCACAGATAACTTTGGAGTTCCTAAAAAAAAAAAAAATTCCCTACAACATACTTTGCATGAAGCATGAAGGTAGGTTTTGAATTTTATTATTATTTTCAACGGTGTAAAAATCATATTTACATATTTGAATAGCAAGATTTTGATGTCTAATCTAAAGCCTTTTCCTGACATACCTTAAAAGCAGAGAGTGCACAGTTTCTAATAATAAAAAACTTTGCTCTTTTTTAACAAGCACATACCCGTATAAAGATGCTACCTGTGCATCAAGCATAAAGAATAATGTTGTCTTGTTATAATGTGTCAAAATATTCTTTAATGAGGAAAGGTATATAAAATGTACAAAGCAGGATAAACCAGCTACTAATACCTTCATTACTGTCTGTCAAAAAATGACAGTCCTATCAGTAAATGAATGAGCTAGAAGGAATAAATGGACAGGGTATAGAAATTGCTTTCACGGGGATCTGTGAACACAGAAGATGCAGTTTTAAGCTTTCGAATTTCAATGCAGTCATTTTGGCAACAGGAACATGTGAATGTGTTAGGTGTCAAAAACGTTTTACTCTTTTTATTCCATAATTTAACTTTGTGTCGTATTTTTTAGTTTTAAATACCTGTTGTGAAATATCAGTGAGTGGTACCCTTTAAATCTGTGTAGCCACTAGCATTATTCTGGACTGCAGAATTCAACCTACTAATTATACTTGTAACAAGTGTAGCTGTTGGGGTTTGGGCCTTTCAGAATTAATGGACCTCTTTGTCTTGCTCGAGACATGTCAGAGGAGCTTAATACCATGAGCAAAATGCTGACCTGACCATTGGTTCAGGACACAATATTTTTGAGGCCCACTCCAATAATAAATGGCAGTTTTCATGATGGCTCTGTAACATATGGCCAACAGAAAACACTTTTCACAGATTAAACAGATAGCTTCCATTAAACCTCTGCAACGACTAAACCCAGTAAATTGTTAACCATCTAAGTGATTGGTTTTTGTTCTTTAATTATTTAACACCTTCCTCCTTCCTGCTCCAAGGTGTAATCATTAGAAATACTATTACTAAGGTTATCAAATCTTAGATCCTCTGTACAGCTCCCCCTACTTTAAAACTGCACATGTTTACCTGAGAGGCAGTGAAAGGAGATTATATTTCCCATAAATTAATTTATGAATATGTATATACCAGATGGTTTTTCAAGTGCTAGCCAAAACTGATGGCGTTTAAACCAGAGCAATTAAGAAAGACTGAAGAAACTCATGGAACTATCAATGATGGGGGAAGTACATTTGTGACTTCCAACAGCCGAATTATTGATGCATTTGGAAGTACCTTCTTGAGCTTCACATTCGTGATTGTGCACCTGATCCTGCCCTTAGCCTCTGCTTTAAGGAGCGTGCTTAGTGCTGGATGTAGCACCAGATTAGCAAAGGCTGAGTTGGAGCACTGCAGTGCCATGGGTGTCTGTCCACAGTGCCCCTCAGAAGGCACTCTGACCCTGCACACTTGGAAAGGCAAAATCTTTGTGGAGACGTGGGGGAAAGGTGATGGTTAACTGCAAAAGGTGCATTCCAGCCTCTGCTTGGTTATATCTCTTTTATGCAGGTTAAATTAGCTGAATTTCAGCACATTGTTTTGATGGATGTGTCCAAGTGCAGTTACAGAGCAGCGCTCGTGTACACACTGAATTCTGGTGCCATCATCTGTTGGCCGGGTACAACTGCAGAGCAGGATCCTGGGACACCCACCCTGCCCTTCTGGGGTGGCTTGTTTCACATCCTCCTGTGCCCGCAGAGGGACCTTATGTGAGGTGCTTTACAGAAAACAAACACACACAAGGCTGCAGTGGAGCAGACAAACCAGGTTTGTTACAGGGGAAAAAACTGCAGGGACAGAACTGCATCTATAGAGCTGATTTTACATAGCCACTTCACAGCAAAAACTAAGGTGCTCCTGAGCTTGGGCAGCAAGAGCGTGTATTCTGCTTGGAAACATCTGCTCTTTGTTTTGGTAGTTTGTCTGACCTGCATGAGCAAAACTATTTGGAAATACTTAATACTAACTTAATACTGCTCTAGAATCTAGAGCTAAAACTCCAATTCGTTTTTTTTCCAAGTGTAGTATATCCTTGGGAGTATATATATTTTGCCAGTGTTCTGTATTCTCGTCAGTGCTACCTTCTGCAGAAAGAATGATTGGTTTCTTTGCTTTACATTCAGCAGGTCATCCAGGGAAAGATTTCACATGAGTCTTACTTGCTGGTAGTAGATGTATACACTGTAGTCAGGCTTTTCTAGCTGTGGGGTATTGTGAGGATGCTTTCCACATATGAGGCTCGTTATCACTTGGTGTAAAACTACTCTCCATTCATAGCTCAACCTCCATTTATGAATCTGATTGCAGATAGAAAGAAATGAAGAGGGAGAGATGTCTGGAGTAGGAGTCTCACCTGTTACAGTGAAGAATGAGCTGTACCTCAGGGCTACATGCCTGATGTTTGTGGTTGAAAATCATCGTCCAGAGATGTCTGTGTCTGAGCTGATCTCTTTCCATTAGCAGCCAGTGCAGAGAGCTGCTGACATGATCTCACCCTGGGGGAGATGTTTCTAACTGGCAGCCACACCTGCCTTCTGTCCACTGGCAGCTACAGGATTGGGGAGATGCTGCTCTCTGAACTTTGCCGAGATGGATCCCATGCAGTATAGCCACACTGGCACTACACAGGGAAACTTCATGGTGAGTATCTACAAAAGGTTGGGTTGGCAACTGAAAATGAATTACTTGGGAAAGCCCTGAACAACGTGCTGGAAACTGGCACAGCTCTGAGCAGGCGGTCAGACCAGACAACCACCAGAGTCCAGCCCACCCTCTCCTCATGTTTCTGGGTTTAAAGCAGGTACCTTTTTTGGGTGAGAATCGAGGGGAAAGCTTTTTCTTGTAACGGGTGCAGGATTTCTGTGTGCTATAGTTGATCCTTAGCAACCAAACAGATACATAACATTTATAACTCAGTGACAGATCTGTGCTGCACAGTAAGCTGCCCAGGTGGACTCAAAACTTGTCACTGATTTTTGCACTCTCTTAATCTTCCTGTTTATTCTGTGCTTCATTAAAGTCAATCTCTGCTGGACAGACTGTCACTCAGGCTAGGCCAGTCCTGCTGTCTGCACTCTCTGGGGATCACCCTTCATCCTGATAAATGGTCTATTAGGGGAGCACGTGTCAGAGAGAAACCCTCCGTGAAGCTGAATAGATTAGAGTCTCTTCCCTCTGAGCAGTCTCGGTGGAATGGGGTGGGTGGGATCGTTAAAGCGGATTTAGAATGAGAAGACGCAATTCCTCAGGACAGGAAATTACCCGGAGTTTAGAAAGGTACAGATTAGTTCCAGTGAGCATGTAAAGTGGAAACCCTCAGCATTGGCACTCACCACCAGAAGGGATGCAGTGTGACAGTCTGGAGGTTGCTGAGCTTCCTCCTGGTGCCCCCTTGGGAACTGAGGATCCAGCCTTTCTCTGTGGTTTTGTAATATTGTGTAACTACCCCAATACCACCGTGGAAGAGCAGTACTGACCAGACATTTAATATTATTGCAGGGCAATTTAGTGTTGGTGAGACCAGTATAATGACCAGCAAACCTTCAGCAAAGGGAGGGGATTTCTGGTTCCTACAGACATCTCGTCCCCCAGTTGCAGTATTGAGACTCATTGCTTCCCTGTCCTTGACCCTCTAAACTCATCATGGTAACAGCAAGGCCAAAAAACCTCTTACAAAAGAAAAACCTGCCCTTGAAACCATCTGTTTACAAGTGTGACTTGATATGAGGCATCACACCCCAAATGCCTCTGGTTCATCTTCTGGTGCTGCTTTTTTCCTGGTGCAGGTTTTCTCAGGCAAGATCTGGCGAGGGGAGAACAGAGCTCATGTTGCTCCTGTTCTGTTCTTTGTGGACTTCAGGTAGTGCTGGGGACAGGAGGGTGAGCTCAGTTGTTGCTCTGGGGTCAGTGGGCATTTGGCAGAGGTTGGCTCTGTCGGGCAGACCCTCAGAAGCAGCTTCAAGCTCTCAAAGTGCTTTTTTTCCCCTTCCCTTTCTCTGCATTGCTGAGTGGGGGTGAAGGGAAAACAGATTGAGAGCTTTTCTCCACAGCTGTGTGTGTCCTGAGCAGCCATTTCCATTGGCAGCACAAGGTTCCATGTCTCTGCTCTGTGGCTGTGGATGGTGCAGGGGTGCCTGGGGGAAGGGAAAGCCTATGCAAAGAGTAGGCAGGCGAGATCTTGGTGCTCTGTTCTTGTTGCTTGCAGGAACATGCAGAAGCTCCGATTTTTCACCCTTGTTGGAGCCAGTCCAGCACAAACATCTCGGTTCTGTTGGCACCAAAGAGAGTGGCAGGTCCTCAGTGGTGGCATTTGCACCAAAAAGAGGAGGGAATGCTGCCAGAAGACTCTCTTTTGTGAAGAGTGGCTGTCACCCAGGGAGAGGGTAGAAAAAGATTATGCTGAGGAAGCTAATTTTAAATGAACTAAAGGAAGATAAATTCACATTTTCCAGTAGAACCTCTTCCAGGGAAAGATATCAAATAAAATACTAAAGAAGTTGTAAACAGCAAATTCAACATTAGTTTCAGTGAGGGACTAAGCAAATATTGTAGAAGTTTAATAATAGCAATAAAAATCTACACATATCATAACAATAAGCATGTTGTAAAGTCATGTAATAGCATGCAGTTATTGTTCCTAAAATGCATCTTGGCCTTTGCTGCAGTAATATATTCTCTGTCTGCCTGGGAAGATTTGATAGACAATGACTTGCAGTGATGGTACAAAAGTGGAAAGAGGTGATGTGGAGAGTTCTAGAAGACTCTTTTCAGCTCTCTCTTTTGTTGTTATTTATTTAAATGCAAATCTTTCAGGAAAAAAATGTCAAAAATCTGATAAATATTCAGTAGCCTTGGTGCATTCATGGATGTGAGGCTGAAGTTGAGGAAATGGTGAGTCATACAGAAACTTGTCCAGGGAAACAAGGCACTTCTGTTAAAGGAAGAGCAGGGTACAGCAAACTTATATTCAGCCAAGGCCTAGGGTTTATTTTAATGTCTTTTAACAGTGCACTTTAACACTTATCTTTTAAAAATACATCTGTGTATGAAAATAATGCCTTTGTTCATCTTCAGGCAGACCTGCCTTCAGAGAGCTGCACTCAGGGCAGGGCTCTGTTCTCAGATCCCTGAAGGACAAGTGCCTGTAAGGGCATGTGATACTACTGTGAGAAAAGCAGGTTGTTATCGGGTGTGAGACCAGGTCACCCAACAAAGTGCAGGTCACCAAACAGCTGCAGGCATTGAGGGTGCTGTGCAGGAATGGGGTTCTGCTGCGGATGCATCATTTCAAGTTCTGAAGAGCCCTCCCCAGGACAAGATCCCCTCCCAGGATGATGCAAACAGGTGCAAAAGCTCATTTCCTCTCTCTGTCCCCTGGTAAATCGGTGTTTGTGCAGTGGGGATTTCACTCCCTGCACAACACACACCAAAAATGTGCCCTGGGAATACCCCTCCTGTGTCAGTCCTGAAGCGGGGTATGAGAGACAGCTCCTCCACCTGAACAACACTATGGAATGCTATAAATATGTTAATTCTCTAATTTATTAAGGTTAAAACTTACTTGACCTACTTAAAAAATGTCACTGTTTCCAGGGTATCGACAATAAAAAAAGTACCTGGAAGAGACCAACAGAAAAGCCTGGGTGCGTGTCATGAATGTCATGTTATTTCATGGCTTTATGTTTAAGCATCTTAATTACTACATCTCCTTACACTTAGAAGATTACCAACTAGAACAGCTTCAAAACTTTGTATAAATTAAATCTGCAGAGCATAACAAGAATTCACAGTAAACATCTCTGGGTGGTAGGTAGAGATGACACCAGAATGTGTGGCTTAGTATTTGTTGTGTACTGGTATTGTTATTCTTGTCTATTTTTAATATTTCTGCCATTGCTCATTATGAGTTCATTGCAGAGCTTTGCCTTACAGTATGACATGACTAAGCTTATGTTTAGCATTATTATATCAGTTGCTTGTAAGCTCTGCCTGTTTTATTGCTGAATTATACATTTTTGGCAATATTAGAAAATAACTGTGAACAAATGTCTAGGATTTATTTCTGGCTTCACTCAGATCAGTTTAAACGGTTCAAATCTGAGATAAAATACAGGTTAGTAGAGCCTGTATATATGACCTTAACATTCATTTAGCACTGACTAGGACTGGCCAGAAAATCATTATTGAGGGAGGCTTCATACATTTCGGGATGAAAAAAATCTCAGGTTTTTTTCACTGTTTCTTGAGGAAAAGGAGATAAATTCTCCATCTGATGCAGTTGAGGGCATGGGGGGTGGACCTTCTACATCTAACACTACTGGCTACTTAGAATTATATATTATTTAAGATACATCTCACTTTATACTCTACATTTCCACATCCCATTTGAAGGCACAATTTGAATACTGTTTTTCCTGCTTTCAGTTGTGTACAAGCTGCTACAAGGCCTCAGGCTTGTGTCCTTAAGCCCAAGGTGTCCAGAGAAGGATTTGTGCAGGGGGGACTCCCTTTTACACCTTTCCCATCCCAGGCTGTGTGCAGACTCAGGATGCTTTGCCATGAGTTGCTGAGCCAGCTGGGGAGCCAGGCAAGGTGGGGATTCAGTGCCTGCAAGGCAAAGAGAACCATCTTTTCAAATATTGAATAGCAAAACATTAAAATTCCAAAGAAGAAAGCTCCCCCAACTAGACATAAAATAAAAATGTATAGTCCTTCAGGAAACTGGTACTTTGCATAGCAAGTAGGTGAGAATGAATTGTTCCTTTCAAGTCAGTTTTAAAAAGAGGAAAATATTTAGGAAGTGAATCTTGCAGTCTAGAGAATGGTAACTTGGTTTTATGCAGCTGCTAGTGAAGAGTCCTGGTGCAGTGGTACTTGTAAGTCATAATCAATAAACATGAATTATTTAGAACACACAGGATAAAAAGGAGTGAGTATTAAAACAGAATTAATCCACTGTATAAGCACTAAGGAATGTGTATGAATTCCTAAAGAACTGATAGCGGCATCCATTTGGAATCTCAGCTTACATGCATAAAAAAGGTTTAAGTGGATATTTCATTATCTAATTGTAAACAAAATATAAATAAATTTTAACTGAAGTGCATGAACTGTTAAGGATCAAGTGTCTTCAGTTAGAGCATCTACAGTATATAAAAGCAGACATGTCTGGCCAGGTGGTGTAAGAATAAGTGACTGCATTTCAAGTAAATAACAAGCAGCTAGAAATCACACGCAGAGGGATTCACCTGACCACCACAAATTAAATCAACCTGCAAAACAGAGGTGAGGCGGTTCAGGAGTGACTGCTTTCCTTCTAAACTGACAGAAGTTTTAGCACCATTCCATGGTGAAAAAAATTATAGTAGAAATGGCAGCATAAAAGAGACAAACTGATTTAGGGAATTTACTCTGCTAGACCTCAAATGCTTTTTTGAGGTTATAAGTGATCATTCTAAAAATTATCTCAGATCAAGCACCCATGGCCAAACACATGCAAGCAGTGAAAAGTTTCTGTGTTGAAGGAGGGAAGGGAAAATCTCATTTAATACAGATACTGTGTTAATCACCCTTCTTGCTTCTTCTGTCTGCAGAAATCGGATCCCAACAGAGCTCTTGGATCCTGGAGAAACCTGATGAGAGGTGTTATCCCAAACCTGCTGACAGAGGAGTTACCTCAGAGAGAGGAATAGCAGTAATAATACTCACATGTAAATGAAATGAGGCAAAGCCTGAAAAATGCCTCACAACAAAAGAAAAATTGAGGCTGGGCATTAGGATACTTTGGAGAGCAAACACCTGTGGGATGAGAAGAAAATACCAACCATGTAACAGAGACAAGAAAGAGGGTAGAGATAATTCCTCTGAAAATACTAAAAGGAGGTTCTTAACCTACAGTTGTATCTCTCTTGTATATGTCTGCATACATATGGGGTCAGGAAACTGTTATTTACAAGCTAAAGCCAAATATGCTATTGGGGAAGTAATTTTTTTATTCTCTTTTTTAAGCCATGTCAGAAGTGACATGCATAAAACAGGGAGTGAGATCATGGTCTTGTTCTAAGGCAAGTGGCAAAATCCTGTTGACTTCAAAGCACAGTGGAGGCTTTTTGCTGAGCTCCTGGTCACTCCTCACCACATCACATCAGCACTCCCTCAGTGCTGGAAGTCGGGATTGGTTACAAACACACATCTGCAAGGGCTGTGTGTTCTGTGCACTGAGTGTACATGGCTGAGTCCCATTTTACTGTTAGAAAAACGTAGGCACAGGTACCCGGAGGTAGGACTAGGGCTCCTGGTGCTCTGAGAGCCCAAACTGTGGCAGGGACCTCTGGGGAAGAGGGGCCATCACCTGTTCCTAGAAAGCTGCTCAGTCGGAGCCCAGACCAGCACTGCTGCAGGGTTTGCCGTGAGCAGAGGTGCTGATGGCAAGGACTTCTGGGGAGGTGTGAGTGCTGGAGGCACAGGGATGGCCTTTAGGAGGTGAGGATGTTCTCCCTCAGGTGCAGGAAGGCAGGAATGTGCTAATCCCTGTGAGCACCTCCTGTCTAAGTAATGACAAGCATTGTTGCAGGCATGCAAAAAGGCAGCAAGAGAAAATAGTTTTGTGGATGCCTTGAAGCAAATTACAGACAAAGACAGAATTCAGGTTACTTATTCCTCAGTCTGTGTCCAATCCTACTAATTGCTCAAAGTCTCTTTGCTTTTGTCACTTACGAAAGGTAATTACCTATTTGAAAATGTTCCCCTGCTAGTTGTTTGGAGAGCTATTAAAGAATCTACATGCAAGGGATGGACAGAATGAGACTGAGTTTCTTATTGTTTAACAGAAATGCAGGCCTGGCAAACTCCATCATGTGCACGGTTGTGGCTCTGAATCGAGTTAAAAAGACTTTCATAGCAATGTTTAAGGTGGAATTGGCAAACCTGAGCATTATCAATCCACAAACAGTAAGAAAAATAATCTGAGTATTGCAGCCCTTCAGTGATTTAAACTTGCATTGCTTTCAGGGTCTGCAAGTTTGCAAAGAAAGTGCTTTCCCTGATGGGCTTTTGAGGAACGTTGCTCTTTGAAGAATAATTCAAACCACCAGCTCATTCTAGAGCATTATTAGGGACCTTCATCTCTCTGCTGCAGTTATTGGTTTCCTTGTGCATGGAGTGAATCAGTGCCATGTTTCAGCTGCATTTCATGATTGTATTATTCAGTCAGGAGTAAAATCTATTAATGATAACACTTTGAAATACCAACCTGTTGTGGATGCAGTGTCATGTTTTGTGGGAACCAGTTGCATCATGAGAGAAAGAAATGTTTTCATAGTAGGCTGCTTAGCTCTTCTTTGAAACTGAACTTTTGGGCAAGCAGGAGGAGGTAAAAAGTGAAAAAAACCCTGAAAAAATTCTCTATGGATGGAATTCTCAGCAAATTACTAAGTAGTTAACCATGTTATTTGCCATATTATTCTGCTGTTATCCCACTGGAGTCAATCAAATTAACAAATTTGTTAAAGCAAAGAGTTAAGCCAACTTGTAGGACTCCCACCACTGGGCACTGAGTATTGCAGAGGCAGAGCAAGCACACATCTGGTCCCAACCCCTACCCATCTTGCACTTGTGTCTCTGGGTTTTGCTCATAGACAAAGCATGTGCTTATTCTCTTCTTGCACCACTAAAGTTTAAATTCATAAACTCGAAGTTCCTTCTCCTGTTGTTTGCTCAGCTTCATCTCCTGTGACATTTTTAAAATACATCCTGCCCTATATTCAGGAGTAAAAGAAGCAAGTTGGTATTGCTTTCAAACATTCATATTATCTAAAAGGCAAGCCCATGTAAGATGTTTTCCAAATGAACTTGGTTACAATTTCAAAAGCATGGGTGGTTGGGAGTGAGAATTTCCAGCACATTCAACAGTAGAAGAAGAGCAGAAACTGCTCATCTCACCATATCCTATGAGATTCTTTAGGTCACCACCTTCAGGTGGTGTGCCCTTATTAAAGCATCAGGAATGTTTCTAGACCCATCACAGTAGAATTCAAGTTGTTCAACAGCAGCAGTTCTTCTGTTAGGACAGCAAAGTGATCCCTGATTGTTGCGTGAGTGACAGGAAGGTTAAGTTAGAGATCATCCAAAGGAGGACATGTTTAGCCATAAGGGACAAAAGAAGGGGGGAAAAAGGACTGAGGAAAGTTGTATACAAAGGAGCCATTTAATGCAGATTTACCATAAGGCAGGATAATAGTGCCTGAATGGTATGAACTGCAGAAACTGCATGAACACATTATATTTTAAACACTTAATCTGTTTTACAAACTATGTACATTCTTCTGCTAAATAAGATGAATTGGGATTCAAGAAGCAGCACATCCTGACAAATCTCCTCCTAAAGGCATCCATTAATATAAATCAACAGTAGCAATTTTGTTTGATCATTTATTTGCAAGAATCATTAAGGTTTATTAGCATAATTATTCCCTGTGGGACTTCATGTCACATAAATGAAAAATGGGATTATCAATATTTAAAAGATAAGTGTGTAATGTTCAGAGTACTTCAACAGTACTCTGCAGGTGGTGTCCAGCTGTAGCAAATTACATTAGGTTTGATTTCTAAAGTCTACAAATACAATTTCGGTGCAACTGTTTATTTCAGAACTAGGTCCCTTGTTGTGCAGGGCATAAGCACACAGCCAAACTCTGTAGTTAGTCATTACTGTACATGTGGGTGCAGTTTTCTGATTTCAAGTTAGAATCTGGTCTTAAGATACCACAGGGGAAGTGAATGTTGCTTACTGGTGGAAATCCTTTTACAGTCTTGTCTTTTTTACTTTTAACAGTTCTATATGATGACCTGAAATTTTCCCAGTGGAATGAGATGGCTTTCTCCCTCACCTCAATGGGACACATGGAGAAGGGCCCTGCTTTCCTGCAGTAGAATCAGCTGGTGCCTCTGTACCAGCTCTGGCATCATCTCAGTACTAACAGTGAGCTTGGCTTACAGGAGAACTTTGAAGCAGGTACAGGGACTGATGCCCAGCAAAGCCTGTGGGTAAGACTGGGCCAGCCCAACCCTGGGCACAGCCCCACGCCACAGGCACATCCCAGTTTCTGAAGGGCACTGAGGAGGTCAGAGAATGGAGTACATGGGATGTCTGCATGCCATCCTGTGCCATGTGCCCTAAGGTGACCCTGCTGGGGCAGGGAGCTTGGACCAGAAGGCCCACCATAGTCCCTTCCAACCTGACCCACCCTGTGAACATAGTGATGGCAATTTTAGGGAGGTCTCACGAGTGAACTGCACGTCAGCCCTGGCTTGGGGGACCACTGGGCATCTTTTGATCCCCTGGGTGCTGCCAGAGCAAGTGCTGAGCAAGAGCACACACTGCTTTGGGGAAAAGCTGCCTGCACAGACGAGGGACCATCCAGGTGCTGGTGGCAGTGAGAGCCTTTCACTGAGGGAAGAGGCCAGGGAGGTCCAGGCTGCGAGGCCCAGAGCGAAGGCTGAGCTCAGGACTGGGCGAGCCCTACCTTGGGCAGCAGGTCCAGGGTGTGCAGAGCAGCAGGGAGAGTGGCACTGAGCCACAGCCACGGAAAAAGGCCTCTCATGCCCTCTGCAGCCATGGCTGTGCCCTGATCCCCTGGGCTGTGCAGTGCCACACGTCAGTGTGCCGTGGGACTGACCTGGCAGGCAGGGTCCCAAAAGGTGAATCGTGCTGAAAGGTGAGAGACTGGGAATGTTGAGAGGCTGGGAGTGCTTCGCAGACAGATCTGTGGGCTTTGTCTGATCCACAGCAATACAGTACAAATTCACCACTTCACTGATGAATTTTTGTTGGAGCACAAAATTGCTGTTTTATCAGTAACCACTGTGTACTATTCTCTTCCCTGAAGGTTCTTGAATAAAACAACAGTGATTTTACTAAGCGTGCCCCAGGACTCCTGCAGACAGTCCCCATGTGGGGCAGGGAGGCTGAGCCCTCGCCAGCCCGGGGCTCATCACGGGCTCTGTGAGGCTGCGGGGCAGCAGGAAGTGCCAGTGAGAGAGATGGATGCAGGCAGAAGGAGGACTTTCACATTGCTCTCAGCCCTTTTTGGGACTGATGTTTGCTTTCTGTTACTGCCCTTCAGTTGCCCTTTCCCTTGGCTGGCTTAAGGTTATGGTTACAGATTAGTTTGTTTAATACTCTGTTGTTTACAAATGGCATCTTTCTTCCCAGTTTTCTGCTCTTTGCTAAGCTCCCCTTTGGAGCTCCTCAGCTTTTTCATTATTCACAAAAGCTAAACTGAAACCTTTGGGATTAATTGTGTTTGGTGGTATCTTGCAGGAATGAAAGGGATTCTGCTGTCTTCTAAGTAGGTTTCTTGGTGCTCTGGTGTTCACTCAAGTTAGAAGATACACTGACACCTGGATTTGGTGCTTCCAAGGGGGTAGGCAGTCCCAGGAAACATCTCACCCTTTCGCTTAGTGCATACTTTTCTATGGGTTCTGCTAGAGGAAGAACAGTAAAGCTTAGTACTTAAGAGCTTCTTTTCTCAGTATATCGCTCAGCCTTGGAAATGACAAATCTTCCTCCAGGGGTGTGTGTTCTGGTGGCATTGCATGCAAAACACTGAAAAGGAAACTGTGATCTGATCAGTGCTTAAGGACAGCCAGAATCAGCTGAGGTGATGGTCTCTGGATGGAGGCCAGGACTGGGTTTTGTTTCCCTCTGAGACACTCCCTGTGCCCCGCTCAGCTGAGCTCTCTGCAGGCTGGTCACTCCAGCGCCTCCTCTACATCCCGCACACAAAAGACAAGGATAGGATAGAGTAGGAAAAATCTAAGTCTGGTATTTAATCTTTGCTTCCAAATTAAAAGCTACAAATGAAGCTTGTTATCTTGAGGGGCACATTTTGACAAATAATTATATCAGAGCTCACATGTAAAAATCTTCATAAATAGGTAGTTTTTTAAAAAACCTTTTACAAACAGAACTTTTATACCCATAAACATTTAGATTTTCTGCTAAAAATCTTTGCCATTCACTTTCCTAAATAAGAACTCATTCCTTTTGCTTGAACTCAGGATCTCTGTTCTGCTTCACGGGGCATAAGGGTTTGGTTATGATAGGTAAACGGATAAAGATCTTGGTGGAAAAACAGAAGTGTCATTATAGCAGTGGTTTTACGGCACTGTTTACATAGAAGAAATATATTTGCTTTACCTAGACCATATGCTTAAAACAAATTATTAGAGGTGAAGCGGAAAGCCTGGCAGTCCCAGCAGAAAGCCCTTGTATTCTCCCCAGTGTTTGCTAGTCAAATTAAAAAGAGCATGGTGGACATGGCTCTCTAATTGTTTTCAAATCACCAAATGCTAGCAAAGCAGTGCCAGCCACATAGGAAAAGAAAACACAGTCCTCCAGCTAAATATATTAAACCCACATTTATCTCATCAGGAACAGATGTATTTTTTGTTGAACACATTTGAAGCACTGAGTATTTTTGTTCCTTGCAATATTTTTGTTTACAGTCCATAATGGCATGAGTGAAAGATCACTTCTGCCTACTGCTGCTAGGGACATATTTTCCCTACTACTCCAGGATAATTAAAAAAAAAAAGTGCTAAGACTTTGTTGACAGTGATAGCCCCTTAGCTGCTAAATCTGCTATCCCATCCATCACTACTCTCAAGCAAAGCAACATTAGTTTCTCTGTGACTTATCTAGGTCTTTAGTAGATCAATAGCACAGCTCAGATGCTTCAGACTCTTCCCTGTTAATTCACATTTATCTTTTCATCCAAAGAAGGTAAATTACCTCACAGAGAAGCTGTGTTATCCCCAATAGTGGTTTATAAAGTTGCAAAGTCAGCATGACCCACATATCTTATCTCAGCTGGAATACATTTGTCACTGTCTGCTGTTATGATCAGCTGGTAAAACGCCCTAGAAAAGAGGTAAACCTGCAAAATGGCCTCACCCTTTTCATTTCATGACCTTTTCTGCTGTGTGCTCCTGCATCACCTTCAATTAAACTGCTAAATCAAGGGAACTTACTTTTTCCCTTTAATGCTCCATTTCATCACTTTCACCATTAGCATTCCTCAGCAGCCTTTCCTGCTGCTATTGGGAGCTCTTGGGCGGGTGCTGATACTGAGAACTGGCTCATTTTATTACAATGCTGTGGTAACCCTGAGAAAGGACTGCTGAGTTTAACTCTACATTTGTACACGTGGCTGCTGGTTACCTGAAGCTTTTCAGGCCCTGGGGGTGTTTAATGCTCTTAGGAACGAGGAATGAGAAGCAGGTCACTGACCTGTAAGCTGCAAGCAGGCTGCTGCAAGAAGAAATGCTGTATGCAACAAGAGTTTGATAGCAATGGTGCTGTTGGGACTCATGCCTTTCCAAACTCAAGTAGAGATTTCATTATATAGTAATGTATTTCAGTATATATATTAATATATATTCTAAAATCTCAATAACTTATCTATCAGAATAAAAATTTAAGTGTAAACACACTTGACTTCTCAGGAGTCTGACCTAGCTGGTTGCTAAAACAGTGCATTTTTATTCTCTTCCTTCAGAGGAGCAGAGCAGCTCTGCCTGGACTGAACCCTGCTCCGCACGGGTGAAATGCTGAGGTCTTTACCTGGGAGATTAGATGGTGCCATCAAGGAGCTCTGCTTTTTGACATGGAGAAAAGGTGTGTCTGTTTTCAACACAGGGCTCGATCTCTTCCCCAGTAAAACCTACAAGGAGGCCCCGGCAGGGAGCAGCCACTTGCACAGCTGGGAGGAGCAGCACGAACAGGTGGAGGAGGATCAGCAGCTGGGACGACCTTGGGGAGGAGAACGGGACACAAAGGCTTCCCAGGTGCACTGCCCATGATCCTGCACCCCTGGGAAGTGTGCTGGGAACAGGACGGGGAGGGGCACTCGGGGCCCCGGGGACCAGGAGCAGCCCCTGGTGCCCGTGGGGAGGGCAGCAGGAAGGCTAAGCCAGGCTCTTTGCTAGGGGGAGGGCACCAGGAGGAATAAGCCAGGCTCTTTGCTGAGGAGCGCAGTGGGAATCCGAGAGGGCGATGGCTGGAACCTGAAGAAAGGGAAGTTTTGGATGGATGCAAGGGGGGAAATAAAAAAAATCAAGATGCCCAAGCTTTAGGACAGCAGACTGCAGTTCCTAGGGAAGCACCCAGAAGAGATGAGAGCGGCAGTTGCATCTGAATTGAGGGAAATGATTGTTTTCCATCTCTACGTAGTCAGTTTAATGGGAGAGCAGGCAAGTGTATACTGGGTGTTTCTATGGAGTTTCTGGGGTATTTTCCCCTCCCCTAATTCTCAGCGCCGTTCGTAAGCGTTATTAGCTGTAATTAATATTACAAAGTCGGTGGCGCTAATGAATCGGAGATCCTGCTTTAAATGCCCCGAGTTTTGCAGAACGGCGGGATGCAAAGCCAGGCTTGGGCGGGCCGCGGTGACGTCACGGGCCCAGCCCCCGCCCACCCTGGTCACGTGTCGGGGTCGCGTCGCCCTCTCGGCCAATCAGCGGGGGCGATTCCACCGGAAGTTGAACCCGTCCGCAGGCACCCGGCGGCGCCGCGCGTTACCACGGCAACGGCGGCGGGATGGTGAGGGGGGACCGGCATATGGGAGTGGGATATGGGAATGGTGAGGGGGGAATGGGATACGGGATGGTGAGGGGGGACCGGGATATGGGAGTGGGATATGGGAATGGTGAGGAGATCGGAAGAGCG
>JAWWMP010000018.1:13739288-13791658 GCA_035047865.1 Dendrocincla tyrannina | reverse complement strand
TGCCCTCTGCACACCCTGGCCATGGCACAGCCCCTGTCCATGGCACAGCCCTGCCCTCTGCACACCCTGGCCATGGCTCAGCCCCGGCCACGGCACAGCCCTGCCCTCTGCACACCCTGGCCATGGCTCAGCCCCGGCCACGGCACAGTCCTGCCCTCTGCACACCCTGGCCATGGCACAGCTCCGGCCACGGCACAGCCCTGCCCTCTGCACACCCTTGCCATGGCACAGCCCCGGCCGTGGCACAGCCCTGCCCTCTGCACACCCTGGCCATGGCACAACCCCTGTCCACGGCACAGCCCTGCCCTCTGCACACCCTGGCCATGGCACAACCCCTGTCCACGGCACAGCTCTGCCCTCTGCACACCCTGGCCATGGCACAGCCCCGGCCGTGGCACAGCCCTGCCCTCTGCACACCCTGTCCATGGCACAGCCCTGGCCACGGCACAGCCCTGCCCTCTGCCCGTGCCGGGCTGTGACAGGAGTGGTTTGCTCTGCTAGGCAGAGGAGCAGAGGAGGCAGAGAGCGCTGCAGCTGGAGCGAGAGCAGAAGCTGGCGGCTGAGCTGGCGAGGAGGGACCTGGAGAAAATGAAGGACGAGAAGCTGAGGCAGCAAGTCAGAGCGAACAGGTAACTCTGCAAAGATCTCCTGGCAGTATCAAACCTGCTGCTACCGCTGTTTGGGGAAGTTGTAGCTGAAGGGGAGATGAATCAGACTGGGAAGTTATTTTGAGATCAAGGTATGAGAAAAAGTTAATGTGAAGCAGATCTTGTCAATAAGAGAAAAAACTCTGATCCACCAAGTTTTCATTTTGAGTACATGCTTGTGTACGTGCACTCAGGCAGGACTGTGAGCACACCCATGTATGTATGTATCCCTGCACTTAGATAAGAAGTATGCAAAACTGTTGATACCCATATTTCTACATGTGCTAACTCTTGTTTTAAAATGGACTTTTTTTCTTTCCCTTTAACTAGAGCATATTTTTCATCAGATTTTTCCCTGAAGTATGGTTGGGGTTTTTTAAATGGTGTTTAAATAGTGATGGAAATTTGTTTTCCCCTAGGTACTTACATCCTTGTGATAGGATAAATTTCTTTTTTTTCCCTTCCAGTCTTGAACTTCGAGACTTAGAAAGAAAGCTAAAATATGCCTATATGAATAAAGAACGAGATGCACAGATTGCTGAAAAAAAAGCTTTTTACGATGAGAAAATGGTAATTAGCTCCATAGTGTATCCCAGCACCCAAGTCCTGTAGCTCTGAGTATGAATTGTGCTGAAATTTTTTCCTCTGAAGCTGACCTTTTTATGTAAGATAATGTTTAGGCACTCAGTCTTAGTGAAATTACATTTTGTATTACGGAAGACTAACTAGTGGTAACTGGCTACAAGAAGAAGGTTTACTTTGCCATGGCAGCTGAAGGAGTAGTGAATTAAGCTGCATGACTGGTTATAGTTGTTATTTTACTAATTTTGTACCAAGTTAAAAGTAGGATACCCTTTGTAGAGTAAGTACTTACTGTGGTGAACCCTCACCTCAAGAGTCCCATTCTTGAAAACATTTGCTATTGTTCAACAGATATCTGGGTAACTTCAGAATGAATTGTGAGCTTTTATTTATTCACAGAGTAATATTGGTGATCAGGCAGATGACTCTGATTGTGTTAATGTCTTACACAGAGTTTAGTGCAGGCAGGGTGCTGTAAAAGAGGATGTTCCTGCAGACCAGCCTCATTCCAGTCCCACTTGTGCTCAGTGCTCCACTTTGTCCCTTGGGTACTTTTAGTGCTCCTCAGGTTTGTTACATCTGGAGGGTTCCCTTCAGTGGTACCACTGACTGCACTGGGGTATTAAGCATGCTAAGGCTCTGTATTTATAGATTGAGGTGGAAAACATTCCTTTCTGGTAATGCAGCACAGTTCCTTTTCATGCTCTGTGGTTTTTTATTACCTGTTTTAGCACTGGGAGTAAAAATGAATCTTGCTTTGCTTTTTCCCCCCCTAGAAATGGGAGGATGAAATAGCCCAAGAGATGAAGGAAGAGCACGACAGGCTAATGCAAGAAGAAATTGCTGCAGAAATGAGGCGAAACCAGGAGAAGATCATGTACCACCAAGAGCTGGACAAACAGATGGAGGAACAGGAGAGGAAGAAGCAGAAGGCTTATGAAGAGTTTCTGAGAGAGAAACTCATGATTGATGAAATTGTAAGGAAGATCTATGAAGAAGACCAAATGTTAGTTACTTTGAATTATTATTATTTGTTAACTTAAATTGTGTATAGAAAGCTAATTTGTATGCATCTATTCCATATCCCATTTTGCTTTTCTTTGGTCACATTTTGCTACCAAAAGCCCGACTTGGGTGAATTTTCCTGTTGAAACATCAGAATGTTCCAGTCAGTCTTGTGTCCTTGGTCCCCAAAGGTGAAACCCAGCTTATTTGCAGGAGTGTTTCCACTGGGCCCATTGTGCTGGACACGAAGCATATCACAGATTTCTGCCTTGCCACGAGGTGTTTGTGCTGTTTGCCTGTCTGAGGGACAGGGATGGGGAGGAGGTTTCTGAGGGCGGGGGGTGTGTGTGGGACGGGAGAGTTTAGTAAAAATAAAACGTTTAGGGGTTGGAGGAACTTTCTTCTCTCCTTTCTCTTTGATGGACCATGTGTAAAATGCAGTGAGTACCTGTGTGAACAGTCTGCACTCCAGAAATATGTTAGACATGAGAGTCCCTCCTTGGGGCAACTCAGTGTTTTCAATTTAGGTATCTAGTTTCTAACTGAATGTTTAAAGAGAGTCATTTAAATCTTAGTCTCTGCAATATATTGTTAACAGTGAGCATCTGGTCTGTTCAGTGTTACTCTCTGGTAACAGTAAACTATTTGAACATTTTCTTTCCATCTTCTACAGGGAAAAACAACGAAAGCTAGATAAAGTGAAAGAAACTCAGGCATATATTGAAGAATTTATAAAAGAACAAGCTATCTGGAGAAGAAAGAAAAAGGAAGAGATGGAAGAAGAAAACAGGAAAATTATGGAGTTTGCCAACATGCAGCGACAAAGAGAAGATGATTGGATGGCTAAAGTTCGAGACACCGAGGAGAAAAAACAGAAAGTTCAAAACATGGTATCAAAAACTGGAATTGTAGAAAAAATTGGTGTGTATTTTTGTCTTTCATTTAGAAACCTTTTCTTCTTGTAATAGATTGCTGAGAATCTGGAAAGAGAACAACAGAAACTTAAAGAACGGGAACAAATCCGCCTAGAGCTGTATCTGGAAGAACAAGAGGAGATGGAAAGGAGGAAGGAGATGGTAAGTGCTGGCAGGTACATGAAGGGCTCTTCTTCACACTTCGGATTTGCCAAGTCTGCAGTGTTATTTGTGACTTTGGGATGTTTTTGAGTGACTCCTTGAGCCCATTTTGGATTGCGAGCTGTCTCAAAGCAAAAAGGGTTAATTCTGACACGGTTTTAGAAGTATTAAAGGAATTTGAATTGTTTTCAGTTCTGTTCTGGCACCAAGCTTTCAGTTCCAGCACTATGTCCTAAATGTTCTTAGTCAGACAAGCAGTTTGTATATTACCTTAGGTTTTGGAGGGAAAATTCTGTCCTTTGAGTTTCCTTTTCCATTCCTAATGTTTTTATTTCCAACCAGCAAGACAAATGAAGGTATTGAATACCCTTATGGCCACCTTTATACATTTATTTATCTTGTGAAGAAGAATGCCACTAACTTTCGAGTTCAGGTTTAAGCTAAGTAGATTAATTAACTGCTTTTTTCTGCATGTCCATTTGCTTTACCTATGGGCCTGGCCAGTCTGTCTTACCTTGCTGTGCATGACAAACAAAATACAACATGGGTTGAGATACCATCACTGCTACTTTTAGAGATTGTTCAGGATGATTGTCTTGTTGATTCACTTCATGCTAGTGGGGAAAAAAAAAATCTTTTGTTTTGGACTTCATTTTGAGAACCTTGCAACATTTGCCAAACTGATTAACACTGGAGGGCACTGTCAGATATGGAATGTTTGCTCCAGGTCTGGAGCTAGAAGTCAACAGCTACAGTACATTTATTCCAAGATAAATGGAGTAGATTCTCTGCTGCTGCTGCTGAGAATTTTTTGAAGTGTGTTCAGTAATAAGAGTATTTTACTAAATTCCCTTTATAGGCAGAAATTGAAAAGAGAATAAGGCAACGCCTGGAGTTAAGGCAAACATACGAAGAGCAACTTGCTCTGAAGGCAGCAGCACAGCGAGCTCTGCAGGAGGAGGAGGAAGCCCTGAGGCAGAAGATCCTGGCCAGGCTGGCAGAGGAGGATCGCATTGAGGAGCTGAACGCTCAGAAACGCAGGATGAAACTGCTGGAACACAAAAGGGCTGTGGAAAAGATCCTGGAGGACCGTCGGAGACAGCTCATTCTAGACAAAGTAGGAGTTTCTCACATGCCTTTGGTTTGAGCCATGGTGTTTCAGTGTGGGAATACTTCTGGTGCCACTGGGGAAAGGTGGCAGGGGGAAGCAGGCCTTGGTTTTGGTTTGATGGCAAGAAAAAAGTATTCTTAGAGCTGACTTGGAGCCCCAGCCTTGCTTTTAGATTGTCCCTTGAATTATGATCTGAGGAAGAGAAGGTGTAAGCTGAGGGCAAGTCATGGAATCCTATACTGTGGGTTTCAGACCTGTTCATAGAGTAAAATCACATGTAGCATGAATTGCAATTCCTAGTCATCAGCAGGAGAATTCATGTCTGCTGCTCCCATTTTTCTTGCATTAGAGAGCAGTAGGAACACACTAATTCATCTGAGAGCCAAAAAGGAATCAGAACTGAACACTTAATCTGCCTTCAAAAGGGCTCCTAATAAGAGACCAAACACTTGGATAGCAGACTCACCCCAGCTCCTGCCATTCAGTCTGCTCTTTTCTCTGAGATTATTTTCCAGTTGCCAGACACTTAAACAGTGCTTTGTGGGATTTTTTTACCTATGCTTTTCCATCCTTTTCATAAGACTTTCCTGTGACCAGGGGTTAATAAGTGGAAGTTCAAAATTTACTCCACTAAAAAAATTTCTCTTGATACTGTGGTGGATAGTGGTGGAAACAAATGTTCACAGAGCTGAAAGTGAACTTAGGAAAACTTGTTTCTTGTAGGAGCGTGAACTTGAAGAAAGAGAGTTGGAGAAGAGAAAACAAGAAAGCATCCGTGCAATTGTTGAAGAAGAGAGACAGAAGCTCCTGAAAGAGCATGCCTGGAAATTGCTGGGTTATCTTCCTCGAGTAAGTGATTTGTATTTTAAATGCTTTAAGTGTCTGCCCTGTACATTGGTTTGCTCTTGGATAGTTCAAGGTGAAGCTGCAGAACTGTGTAAACTCCTGGAGTCAGTGGGTGTCCTTGTTGTGTCAGCTTGCCTGCACTCACCTCTTCCTTAGTTTCTGAGTTGGGAAGCTTTTTACAGAAATGCCCTTTCTGTGTGAGAGGCCAGGGGTTCTCTGGCAGTATTGATGCCTTGTACAGGACCTACTGAAAGCTTCCAGAGTTACTTCACTCAAAATGGCTAAATAGCAAAGTGCTACCAAATTTCAAACTTGCCAATAGAAATGCAGCTTGTAATTCTTTTCTAAATGCTGCAAGGTATGTTCTGTGAGTCATACACAGTTTTAGCTGTAAAACTAATTTTGAATTAATTAGAAAATTAGATTTCTGGGTTCCCTGTGTTGGTTCCCAAAACCAGTTGTTGATTAAGTTGTCCAGCATCAGCTGATTTCCCCAGTTGTTTCTTTGTTGGAGCTAATTTCAACACAGCTTCAGGTGAAGACAGAGCCACAGCCCAGTCAGGGCATCTTTCCCTGCAGTTGCTTGATTTTACTAAAGCTGGACCTGTGCTGGGTGTTATCACTCCTGCCAGAAAGAGAATGCAGCTAAATGTTGTCTTTTGGTAGTGCTTGTGCAGAACAAAAGGGGTGGCTCTAGGTTAGCAGCTGGTGCACCAATTCGTAACTCATCTGTTCAAGTTTGGTGATGGTTTTCAGGCTTGATTTTCTGGTTTGTTTTAAAGGTAACAATGGTGTTATGGATACAAACTACTCATTCTCTTCCATGGAAAATTTCAGAGATCCATAGTAATCTCTACTTTGTTTTACCTTCTGATATGTGTTTCTTTCCGTTACTGCAGGGAATACTCAAAGATGAAAATGACATTAACATGCTTGGAGAAGATTTTAGGTTGGCTTACCAGCAAAGAAGAGGTAATGAACTTTCAGAAGAGAGCTGAACCTTTTCCCAGCTCAGCTCCTGCTTTGCCACTAGGTGTCAGCTGATTCCTGAGGAAAACTTCCATTTAACAGTGAGGAACTCCTTTCCAATACCATTAAAAGTCTCCATTTTAAGACCGAAGTAGTAAACTGATGAGCAGTTAGTTTTATATAGGTGTGTGCTGCACTTGTTATTTTGCCTCAATAAACTGGAGTTCTCAGTTCCTCTCAGTTAGTAGTGTAGCAATGTTAGAACTGTTTTCTCCAGCAGCACAACCTCAACTCATGTAAATGCATATGTATATTCCAATATGGACTACAGGGTTCTGCACTAGTTCTGGGGGTAATGGGAACATTTGAATGTCCTGTCACTACCCTGCTCAGATCACAGCCCAAAGGTAGTTTGTCTCATGTCAAAGGGGAGGCTCTGAGGTATTTGGCTGGTAGGATGTAAAGCAGAAACGTTCCATTCTGAGGTCAGAACCACTGTGCATGAACTTACTGGGTTTGTGCCATGTTCCTATTCTCTTATGCTGAGGGAGGAATCCATGGAAATAGCTGAGGTCTGACAGAGGTTCACGGAAGCAGCACAGGCTTGTGTTGCTCCTGTTCATTAATGTACACGATACACTCAGCTCATCTCCCCTTAATCTTTTATCTAGTTCTTGATTACAGTGATGACTAATGAGATTGCTAAGGATGTAATGCTTGTAGAGCACCTGTGAATACAGAGTCATCGCTCCTGACTGTATCCCAAAGCAGCAGCCAATGGTCAGGGAAAGGTTTAATATTTTCACCTTGACAAAGGAGCTGTTTGGGACCAGGGAGTCTGGGAGTGAAGGGTAAGTCTCATGTATGGTTATGCCAGCCAGGGGTAGGATGTAATGACTAAAACAAGTTATGGTCATTTCTATAAAAGAGCTGTTGGTGCTTAAATTAGATGCCACACCGACTAGCTTTGAGGGGAGATCTGTTACAGAGAACAGACAAGGCCAATTTTCCAACCACGTGTTTTAAAAAGGACATGACAGTTTCTTCTCAACTGGATCACTGGTTAATTTATTTCTGTTACAACAAGGAATTGTCTGAGACTAAATCCTGACTTCTTTGGACTGAATATTACCATAGACAAGGCATAGTTTTAAATGCTAACACAGAGTAAACTGATTAACAAATCTTACTTGTTGGAATATTCCTTGCATGGTCTGTGCTTTTCTGCTCGATACAGAACGGACAGTTTGGGCTGACACTCCTGCAGTAGGAGTTTGTATTTCATACATTACAACACAAGCCATCAGGCTTACAAAAGTTAAACAATTTAAACATAGGCAAAATCAACAAAATCAATTCACTGGCATATACAGTTATTAACTATTAACAAGGATTCATATACAGTCCCAAGATAATGTACCATCCAATTTGTGTTTCAAACAGAAGTTGTTTTTTAATGGAATCAGTAATTTCTCCACTCAAGAGCTTTCATGAATTCCTCTTCAGTAAAGGAAAGCATCTTGGCAGCTTCAATGTGCATCTTAAAAAAAACATTGTGGAACAAAAGGTAAAAAATGTTAATAACCCATACAGAATCCTGGATAACTGTGATAGCTGAAAGGGGCTTGAAATCTATGAATTTTTTTTGGTACTGTGGACTGATGAATGTTCACCTGTTCTAGCTGAAGCTGCTACTCATATTTTTCTTTGTAATAACGTAGGGCTGTGATAAATTTTATGCTAAACACTGTATGGTCGGCTCTAGTAAAATGGGACTAATAGCTTTTCCTAGTTCCTTATATTGCTTTAAAAATATCTGTTTTAACGAGGCATGGAAATTCCTGAAAATCTGACAACTCCTGTGACCTCTGAAGAACACACGAGACAACTGGTCCATGTTCTTTCAAGCTGATCAATACACAACTCAGCATTAAAGCCATTACAAACCAAATCATCCCAGTCCTGATATTTAATATCTTTGGGGAATTTTTCCCCTCTGTCATTCTTCATGCTCTCTCTGCTCTGTGCATCTGAACCTGCCACACTAATACTACACAAATAGCCCAAATCAGGTGTTCCTTATTCATTCTTCCCCTGATTGTGAATATTGGGCACATGTGAGGTTCAGCTGCCCTTCCCTGGTGCCTCCTGCCAGAAGCTGCGAGGGGCAGGGTTAGCCCCAGCCTCTTTCAGGTACTTCAGTCACATCTTTTTGGAAGGACAACTAACAGTATCCTTCTTCTGTGAGTGACATTTTTTGTAAGAAAAGGTAAGTGGCTTCCTCTCTTGTCTGCAGTTCTGATACAGCATTTCTAATTGTTTAATACATTTAATGCAGTTTTGTGATGTTTGTCTGAGCCTCTGGGTTTGGTTCCCAGTCAAACAGAAATGCTGCCCTGTCACACCCATTTCAGTGAATTCCCATTCCAGGGGGCAAGGAGCTGCCTCACATATAGAGCATATGTTGAATGAATGCTGTATAGTTTTCACTCTCAAAATAAACTTGCAGAGCTAGAAGGGCCAGCCAAAGGCTAAGCCAGCCCTGCTGCTGTTAGGTGAATCCCTGGGATCTCCTCAGCATCCTGTTACTGCCAGAAAAATCCTCTTGCACTGGAAATCCATGAGCAGCCCCACTTCCTCTCATTCCAGTTACCTGTCCTCTTTTGCCCTGTGTTGGGCAGATTTAAGGGTGTGTTTCCATATTGCAATTCCCAGTTCTTAGGATAAGTGTGTGTATTTTGTTCCCTGAAGTTGCCACTTCATATGGAACTATGCTTCCTCTAGGGGCTCAAAAGCTTTGAAAGTGTTTACAAAATGTCTGGTGATTACTGCAGTGCTCAAAGGGTAAATAAAATGTTCCATTTTCTTATCTCTATGGCTGGCTCTTCCTAAAGGGAGTTCTGCTCCAAAAGCCACCATACATTGCTGACTTTAGCTCTTCTTACAGCTTTGGTTTGACAGTGCAAGAAGTGCACTGACTCCATCCCAAAATGAAAAACATGGAATTCAGCAGAGTAGGATTTGGAGGTGACCCACTCTGGTGTTCAGATCCTGTGCAGGCAGCTCTGCTGCCCTAGCTCTACTTGTTTCATGCAGCCTCAGAAGGGAGACTGATACAGATTGCACGCATCCCAAGTATGCAAGTTTGTAAGTGAAAGGTGTGATGGAATTAATAGGTGGAAAATTGTTTGATTTGGGCAACATCTCCTAGTGTACAGTCCTCTCACTTTAATTTCCCTTCATGTAAACTCACACTTTCAGTTTGTACCATCAAAGCTCATTTGACAAGTCTATGCTGAAAATGTATTTTGAGAAATATATTTACCCCCTCTGCAATGTCAGAGGTTTTTCTTTTTGAGTAAAACACCCCTCCTTTTGGGAACATCAAATACAGCTTTATCAAATATGATAGTTAAATACACTTTTAGCTGTGTTCTATCTGAAGTATTAATCTATTTCTCGCTGTAACAGCTTTCTATGAAAGTTGCATGGCTAACCATTCCCCATGAGTTGGCAGCACTTACTCTACCCCCTCTCCTCTCTTCAGTCTCAGCTTCAGCTGCCAAAGACACTGCAAGGCAGTAGCCTCTGCCCACCCTTTCATGGCCTGAGTGAGATATGAAATGAATGTAGAATCAAACCACTTTCAGAGGAAGGCTGCAAGTGCAGTGTGGATGGGACCACCCTTGCGGCCAAAGTGATGTTACTGCATTGTGTGTGATTCAAGGTATGCAGGATATTCCAGGAATTACCAAAGGATGGAGCTCAGCTCCCCTCTTTCAGATGAGTAAATTCACACCTAGGATAAGTACTCTCTTTTTATTTTTTTTTTACCTGCACAGTGTTTGTTCTTGAACAAACACATACTCTTCGTCAGTAGGAACCTTTAGCCATGACAGGATCTGTTCTCAGTTAAGAATAGGGTCAGTTCAGCAGGAGAGCAGCCTTTGGCACAAAGCAAAATGTTACCAACTGGCTCTAGTACAAGTGAGGCTGCTGCTCTCTTGTTTTCAAACTTCCCAGTCCTGGGGCTCCAGTTTCCAGGATTATCTTACTTAGACAAGAGACACATGTAGGTAGAGGCTGTTAACTGAAATACACCTGTACTCTGGTCCTTACCTTTTGTCTCTTCAAAATATCAATTAACTTTAACTGCTTTTTAAAACCCGCAATTAGCTCTCCTTTTTGTTTCTGCAGTTTCTTGTTTTCTGTTTTTAATTCTTCAATCGTTTTGAGTTCTTGGTTCGCTACATCCTGCCAAGGGAGGGCAAGGAGAAATTAAAGTGGTGCTTTAACCAGTGAAACCTGGCATTACATAAGAAAGTGACAAACAGTAGCCACACATGACATTTTTGAAAAGAAAGGGGATTAATCAAAAGATTCCCACATCAAATCTTAAAAAAAGAAATGAAAATCTCAAAGGTAACAGCGTGGTTTGCCTGTGTATTCATTAGGTGTTTGTGTACTTCCCCCTATTTCTAAACACAAACGAGGAAAATCAGAAAGGCTTTAAATTCATCCTGTACGTTTCTTCCTTCTGCATAGCTTGCAGTAGTGTCCTCCAAGATAACTTATCAAGGCCTTTGGTGACTTGTTCTAAGTCAATTTTGGGACTGCCTGGAAGAGATATGATGCCTGTAAAGCTTTTTGTCTCATTCCAGTATTACTGAGCGATTACAGATTGGAAATGGTTTTCCTAAGCCCTACTGTACCTTGTTGCTTTGCTTCAGTTTATTCAGCTCCACTTTATACCTTTCCACTTCCTCCAGGGCCCTGTTCAGGCGAACCTCTGTTGCACTCTGAGTGGCTGTGGCCTGCTTTTGAACACGCTTTAGGTTCTCCAGTTCCTGGTTTAGGAGCAAAGGATAAACACAACATGAATGATGGGTGTTTGACTGATTCCTGTGTGGGCAACACATTTACGACAAGGCTCACCCTTGAAAGCTGAACAGTCTCTGGACTTCTTTGGCCTGCAGATAGAATCTGTCTCAAAGACAATTCTACTGTTAAAACATCCCCTTCTCCTTTGAAATCTTGAAAAAAAGGATCTTTCTCATCTTTGTCCACAGAACTGACGGAAAAACCTTGTATGCTCAGTAAGAGAAAGAGCAGTCTGTGCCAGATTTTGGAACGATGGCTCGTGTTCCCAGCTGCTGCTTCCCACCTGTCCCTTTTACCTCTTTTCCCCAGAGATTACAACATGCCATTACCACCAAGAAGTTTAAGCAGCCCACCGAAGATGGCTGAGGGTAGTAAGTATTTCATCTGGCAGAAAATAGTTCTTCGAGTGTTTATGGCACCAAGCAAAACAGTTCCCTCTTGACTCTGCTGACTGTTGCATAGTGCTGTTAGTGGGGAAATGAGAAAAAGAGACCAGGTTGAGGGACAGGACAATCAGACCAAAGGTTAGGGAATATAGATAACAGCCAAAGTAAAAGAAATAAACAATCCTGGCAGGAAAAGCACATTTGTCTTTTAAGAAAAAGAAATAGACTTTTTTTTTAAAGTATTAAACTTTTAGTAACAGGCAAAGAAAGACTTTTTAAAACAAATCAAGGTAGAGAAGGGCCTTGTTGTTAACCTTTTGCCCTCAGACTGCCTAGTTTCTGAGTAATTGTTCTGTTTTCTCAATTCCTGCTCTGTGGTGATTACTTAAGACTTCCTCATGATTTATCCAAGAAATACATACTAATTGACCTCTTTGTCTTGTATCAAGATGATGGAGCTGTGAATCAAGTCAACTAAATCTTTTGTGCTATGTATTTTATTCTGCATTAATATGAAAAGCTTTCGAATACAGTCTTTAATGATCAAAAAAACAGTCTCCATGCAATGCAAATTACTTATCAGCTAATCATATCATTTAATGAAAAAATTATAAGAATTCTTTAGGGTTTTTTGACACTTCACTGTCATACATAATACCTTATCAAGGATTTTTTTGCAAGTCATCCAGCGAGGGTATATTGTTAAATATATTCAACTCCCAAGTTTTTAATCTTAAAAATACCTGAAATAAGTGTTTTATTTTGTAACTAGGCAAGGTTTCTGCCAATTCTTCAATACTTACAGCAGGATTAATTTTCTCATATCATGTTTCTCTGAGAGTTGGGGATAAACTACTCTGTTTTGAAGCTGCTGTCTTCCCAGTAGCAGCGTACACAGCACTTCTGTCTTTAGGAAGCTCTGCAACACTTGTCCTCCCCAAAAAACACTGGAGAGAGAGCACTCAACACCAAGCCCTTCTGCAAGGCAAATTATAAACCCCCTGCACAAAGCCTCCAAAAGAATAAGAGCACAACTTTGGTGTCCCCTGGACCATTATCTAACATTATAGCTTAGACTGAATTAACAAGGGAGAGAACATAGAGAAAGGAATGTTCTTGTAGGCTGGCGGTAGAAGAAAGACAGGAAAGATGATAGCATTTATGATAACTAGATAGAAAAGGAATAAAAGGAATGCTGGAAAGAAAAGGAGGGATGTTTCCATGAGCAGCAGAATTCAGCTGCTGCCTGAGGTGGGTGTTGCAGCAGGAACGTTCACAGAGCCCAAACACCAAAAGAATGAAAAGTAAAAATAACAAAGTAGTTACCACATTTCAGGTAAATTGTGAAAAGCAGGGGAGAATCTTTGCCTAGGCACATACCAAAAAAAGCACCTGGGGGACTTACAAATTTGCACAAAGTGTTGATAACCTAAGGAAGTTTGGGGAAGCTTGTATCACAGCTGGGGTCTGGTCTGTGTTGAAAGAGATACCACAACAAAAGCAATGAAAGCCCCAAAATCAGAGGTTACCTTTGTGCTATTTCAACTATACAGAAAACTTTTCCCTTTGGTGAGATAAATGAGGGTAATATCTGCAATACCTTTTCTAGTGCAATGACCTCCTGTTGCAACCCTTCACTTTTTTTGTTTGCTTCTTGTGACAACACTTTGTACTTCTCAGTCTGGGACTGCTGCATGCTGATTGTGTGTTGCAGTCTGGCATTTTCTTCTTCAGTATCTTTCAGCCGAGTTTCTAAATTCTGATTTTCATCATCCTGTTTGGCAGTAATTAGCAAAAGAACTAAATCACTGAAGGAAGCAGGAGGATAATGCAGTAATAATGTCTTGTAAATAAAAGTCAGTAAAAATATACATACTATAGAGATTTTTTTTAAAAATGACACGGTAATAACTAAAAAACAACACTGGTTTACCAGCATAATACTTCAAAAAAAAGTAACACTTCTCTCATTTAATTTTCTGCAGTCTTTTACTTGAAACTGTCTTGTAGTATTATGTAAAACATTTAATTTCTCACAGCTCAAAGGTTTTTGAGAAATACCAGTGTTATAGAATAATATGAGTAAGAGTGGGACATAGATGTTTTGTGACACTTTTGTGAGAATAGCTAAATGCACATTTTAGCAAAATATTATAAGAAAAAGAAAAGAATATAATTACTGATAAACCAATCCATTATATTTTAGGAGATTATCTAGTTTTGACTTAAAAGCAAGCTGATGATCCAGGGTACATCAAGTATTCAAATTTAAGATTCTCTGAACATCAAGTGAGTCCCATATTAGATTCATGACCTACTGGCAATTACATCCCACATTAAGCATTATAATTCAAGGCATTTTTCTTTTATAACCTTTCAAACTTTATAAGTGAATACTAATGTAGGGTATTTAAGAGACACATTGTGCCCTTCACTTCTTTACGAAGAAAATCAAGGCACACACAGAGATGAAGTTGCTGTGAAAACAAGTCTCTCTCTGCTGCTCTCTTGGCCCCCTGGAATACAAGCTGCTCACCTGGGAGATCTGTGTGTGCCCACATGCACCTCAGAAACTCCCACCTCTTTCTGTTTAAAACAGGCTTACTCCTTCCTTTTAACAACTGGACTGTGAATTGGAACCAAACCCAGGATCTACCTCAAGACCTGGCCAAAATGACATTTGGGTGACCTTGTGAATGTAATGAAGTTATTTTCACACCAGAGCAACTAGTACCCTAAATGATACAGTTACATACAGAATGCTATGGGAGAAGGACAAGAATAGGTACAAGGTTGTCTTCTGTCATCTGCTACAGTAACTGAAGTCTGTAGTGGGTTTGGGATGGAATTAATTCAATAGCTACCGACAGAATTATATTTGCTTTGAAAATGAAAATATCTTTAAAACCAAATATAACAACTTCCTAATTGCTGTTTTGATTACAATAGTCCACTTAAAGTGGATTCAGAGGTCAGGTGTTTCCACACTTTGATCCACCAATGACACCAAAAGCACCTGACTGTATTTCTCAAGCTTTCCTATTTCTCACTCTGCCCTAAACTTCCCTCTCATCCCATCACCCAGCCCTTGTCTTTTCTCTGTACACCAAAATCTTGATTTCACTGCTGCTGTTTTCCTTCTCCTTTTCCTCAGGCTCTGGTACCTCCCCCTTCTCAGCAGGGATGGTTTGGGTACTCTGCAGCACCAGTGTTCCTTCATTTCCAGGGTTTCTTTCCTGCCTCAAATTCTTTTCCATTAACTGTATTTTTCAAGCTTTTAGACCAAGATCACATTTATACAGAAAATCCTGTCCTTGATTCTAAATTCTTAGGGTATTTAAAAAAAAAACAAACTTCAGGTCTTAATAATTGAAAAGAAAAGGTTGAGAGATTTGTGAATATTTGTTAAAGGAGAACCTACTCCATTTCTATAGATAAAAAAAATCAGCTCTTACCTTTTTCCTGCATTCAAACACTACATTTGCCAGGTCTTCCTGCGTAACACGTAACTTTGCCTTAAGAAATCTGATTTGAGCTTCTGTGAACATAAAAAGTTACCTTTAATATCCACAAGTCTTCATTATTCAATGCAGAAAAGCAGCAAGACTGATAGTAGAACTCACTTTCTGGTTCTTATTTTTAGCAACACTCTACATTGTTCATAATTATTAAAGAGAAATAGGCCAATAACTCAGATTTCTGAAAAGATGTTGCAGGTTTCTCATTCTCAGGCAAAGCTTTGTAGGGATTTTTTAATTTAATGACTGAACTTGACATCTTTAAAATGTAAAAGACACATAATTCTCAAAATTGAAACTTATTGAAACCTTGCATCATCCTGTGCTGTACATTACAGCATTTCTTGAGTTGGAAGTCAAGGAACCTACACTGTAGGGCATGTCTCCATTGCAATCATCTATAGCTGCAATTTGTGTAGTTACAGCCAAAGTAACTTTAAACTGTGCACAACAAGGAATTCAGTGCAGATGCAAAGCCCTCCAAATAGGTAAATACCCCTCCCACACAGTTGTCTCTGCTTTTTTAAAGTGCACTGTTCAAAATTAAACCCATTTACTCAGATGTTTTTTCCAAGTGAAGTACTTTCTTGCTCTTGGACAGCTAAGAAAATGGACTGTTATGACAAAACAAGCTGTGTGTGAACAGTTTGTTCTTTTACTTCTTATTCCCCAGATCATTCACCAGGAACTCCCCCTGAACTTCCACAAGCACAAAGCATGGGAACAGTTTAAGGACCAAGCTGAGCAACACTGGAATAACCACTATTCACAGTAGTTATAAGAGGAAAAGAATAAAGTGGAGGAGGAGCGTCTGGAGCAGAGTGAAGAATGGATGGGTACACGTGTTCATTTACTGTAACAGGAATGCTTTTAACTTCACCCACCTTCCCTTATGAACTGTTACTGAAGCCTAAGCTGTAACTCCTCAGAGGCCAAGTAGTAAGTAGGATTTAGGAAAAACACCATGGAAAAATAAGATACAGACTGACTTTTATTCCTTGCTAGCTTCTGTTAACCAGTGGTTATGGAGAAGGAGACCACATTGAAGCCCTCACATTTAATCCCCTCTCAGGTACTTCTATACTATTAAGTTGTCTGATTTTCTTCAGAAGACATACTGTAGTTTGGCATTCACCATATCTTGTGGCAATGAGTTGGCTAATTGTGCATTAGGTGAAAGATAAACACTTCATATAGCTTGCTTCAAATCCAATCTAACGGGGCATTTACTAGTATTTGCATTACAGAAAGACAGCTTTCCCTTTACCATTACTGTTTTCATTACACATCTTTCATATTGCCTTTAACTGTTTTGTTTTCAAACTGAAGATTCCACTTCAAGCTGTTCCACACTTCTAATTGCCACTGCACACTCTTAGCTGTATCTTTGCTAGTTCCACACCCTGGATTTGAGAAGGGCTGTGCAGAACTGGGGGCCATACTCAACATGGGGTAGCATCAGTTATGTCATAGCATGATGGTAACGGGACAGTGTTTTCTGTTATCCTCTGAAAGATTTGTAACAATTCATTTGCCTTTTCCACTGAGAACAATGAGCTTATGCTTTTGGCAATGTCTTAATTAGTGAGAGTAGGTGTATTTGCTGTGAAGTAGGTGTAATTGGACAGTTGTGTTACTCTGCACTCTTTAATACAGAATATAAACATGCACTCTATCACCTCAGTCAGTACCATCAGATTCTTTTGCAGTACTTCAGCATCAGTTTTAACTATTCTAAAATCAGTTTCATATACAAGTTTCTTTACCAGCTATCATTTAGCTGTTGTGAACAATGTAAGCTCCGTGACAGATCACTCCACTGCCTGTAAAAACTGCTTCTTTTTACAATTTTGTTTCCTCTTTTACTCAGCTGTTAGTCCACAGACAACTGTCTTAGTCAGCTGTGTGTCATTAAGAGCACTTAGTAGTAAAACTTATGGAAATTCAAGGGCACAACTAGAACCAGATCAGTCTTAGGAGGTGCCTGTGATCCAAATATGTTTGAATTCTCACAAGAGGTAAAGATAATTAAACAATTAGCTTCCTAACTGGTCAATTTTAGTCACCTGATGAAGCTGATAAGAGGGAGGAGCATCACTTTATAGGATGGTCTTGGATTATAAAGTAACCAACATTGTAGGGACTGGTAAACAAGAAAAGCATGTCTGAAGGACTCTGGTGCCCCACAAGAAAGAACAGATGTCTTGAATTCCTGAGACAATATGAAAATCAACATGAAGTGCAACAATGCATTCAGGTATTTTGTTCCTCTGTGTGTGGATATATTAGATAACAATAGAGCTTCAGCCTTCTGTATGTCTGTGTGCTTCTATCATTGCTGGTTACTGCAGAATTGAGTTTTAGCCCACGGGAACAGCCCCTGAGAAAATGTGGAAGCAACTGTGTTGGCAGAAAACTGGCTGCACTGTGGTAACCTGTAATCATGCAATAAAGCCATGGAACCCAAGTCCAGGAAAAGCACTGCACGAAGCTCAGGGAAAAGACAATGCTGTGGAACCTGATCAGCACGTTGGCCTGAAGAGCCAAGCAAAGGCACCTTGGCCTAAGGAATCTCTTACTGGAGATTTCCACTGAGGGATCAGCCCTCACTGTAACAGGGCCTGCTTAATTCCTACATCTGCTTCCTTGTGACTGTTCTGTGAGTCTGATAATGCTGGAACGCTCTGCAACGGCTTATTTACCACATTAAAGAGTGGTCTGAACAGCCCATATCAAATGTAAAAAGCAAAAATCAACCCGGAGTATTTTCATTTCGTCATTAAAGTTACAGAAAGAATTCTCAATACTGATATATATGCCCTTGGTCAGTGAGACCTGATTGCCTGGCACCAGTAATAACTCTTCTTGAGTTATTAATTTGAATTAATTTGGTGTAAGCTTCCAATGCAAGCCAAAGCAATTTCTGTTTAGTTCAGGAGAACGAACTATAAAAAAGATGGCTGAGGGTCTGTTTAGGGAGACTTGGTAACTGAAGATGTGCACGGAATTGCATGAGGCTTTTAGAAACCAAGCTATTCCTTGTGTAGACATCAAGCTGTTAGATTAAAAGAAGAGGGCTCAGGCACTTTGTGCTCCTGTGGTGAATCTCTGACTTCATGCTTGCTTTAGCATTGTAAGGAACTACACAAACTCACTTTTATCACATCAGAGCCAAAAAGACAGATGCACATCATTCCTTTAGCCTCACTGGCAAATATTTCAACCCCCTTTCCTGTTCTGTTTCTAGGACAGACATAAACTCACCATTTGGACTGGGAAAGTATCTGGAGGATTCTCATTCAAGCACTGTAGCTGAAACATTACCTTGTTTAGGCCACTTGCTAAGATCCACAGCACTGGTCTGAGGAAAGGCCTTTTCCTCTAAAGGCAGAGTTTGTGCAAAGGACTGAAGTTCATTTTTCTGGAAGTACAAGCTTAGCGTCGTGCACTTCTATTTCCCCAGTGAAATGAATCAAATGTTATGCACTTATTCAACACATGTAACCATCCAAGTATCTCCTTACAAAGGTGGGAATGAAGATAAAAATTCCCTTTTCCACATAATTATTCATTGATAGGTGACTGCATCAAAGAGGAAAAACCACCTTTTTCCTTTAACTTAAGGGCTTTAGAATTTTCCCTGTAATTTTTACAGAAACTCTTTTTTTCCCACCCCAGGAAAATCTACTTCTAAGAGTCATGAAGTAGAATAAAAGTACTAACCATGGAAGGAAACTTACCTGCTGCCATTTCATTTCCAGCACTTGGAATAATATCATCATCTGGACAATCTGGTAAGCCTCCTTTCTTTAGTTTTTCTTCAATTCTGCTTATTGTTTTGGTTAAAGAAAAACCTATGCAATCTTCCAGTACTGCAACACCATCAGCACTTTGTACTTCCATGTTTCTTATTTTTGAACTAAAAAAAGAAAACCCTAGATTTTAAATTCATAATACAAAAAATGTACAAAAATGTAATGTATTTGCTATTTTTGAGTGTACAGTTATTTTTCTAATGCCATTTTCTTACTTGCATTCATATGAAAGATGCATTGATGGCTATTTTTCATCTTGTGAATCTCACCTTTACCATATTCCACATAAACAATTACAGGATTTTACATACTATAATATTGTAGGAGGCAGAGAAAATGCTACCATTTGCTACTGAGAAGATTCTGGCATGGTCTTCTCCAGCAACAAATTCATAACTACATCAGAGTACAAGAAAGAAAGAGAGGAACGTTCTATTGGCTGTAGCTGCTATTTCCTCCCTCCTAAGTTAATTTGTAGAACTCTGTCCCCTCTGGCTGTTCTCCCACTTTACTGTCATTATACCTGGCCTAGGAACTTCACTGATCCCAGAAGTTGCATATCTAATTTTTCATAAAACCAAAACACAAGGTAACATGTCACCTACACTGGGTATCTCCTCAGCTTTCTTTTAGAGAAAGGTGGTATCAGTTCTCCCAGAATCTGAAGCTCCTAAGTTATTATTCTAATATATCCCCATTGCAGTGCAGCCTCCAAATTCCTCCTAGCTCCTTACTTTCTCCCACAGCTTTGGGTTCACCACACAGGGTCTGTGTCTGCAGTTCCACTCCAACTCTCATGATGTACCTGCCCAAGGGAGGTCCAGAGGGTCTACACTGACTTCCAAGTCCTAGAAGGCAGCCTGGGCCTGTGCCAGTTCCATGTTCTCCCACCCTGCAGACAATTTTCACCCTAGTTTGGTATCAGGTTGTATCTTGTGGCAGTTTAAATTTACTCCCAGGATCTTGTGCATTGCTCAACTCTTCTCCCTCATCCAAATCTCCATTTCTTGATTTTACAATCTTGAATTTGCAACGTACAGAGCTGAAGCTTCTCAGCTTGAAGCCCCTGAAAGCTGTGATATGTTACGGAGCCTCTCCTGCCCTGTGAGCCCAGGATTACCCAGGACAGAGGAGACCCTTGAGGGCCTCGTGTTTCCACATCCCAAATCAGTCTGCAGCAGCTCAGGCTGCCTCAGGTGCTGCATTTCTGTATTTCTCACATGTGTGCTCACTGGGCACATTTCACTGAAGGAATTTAGAGTTTAGCGGTCAGCCTTGAGAAGTGATGAAACACAAAGTAGCAGTTTCGTTGCTGTAATATTAATCACATGTTTACTGATAATTTTTGGTGCAAGTAAACAGAGACAGCCACATGGTGGAGCTGACTGAGGAGGACCAAAAGTTTGATACATTTATTTCTATAAATATAGAAGCATACATGAATAAAAGAACCTGACAAACAAAAATAGCAACTAAAAGATTTTATGACAAACCAAAGGAGATGTCTGATGTACCTTGGAGTTGCTCTTTTTCCCTTACTTCCAGAGTATGGTCTGTTCTGATCCATGGGCACAGAAGCACATTTCTTCTTGTTTGCTACCTACAAATTTTTTTCAGAAAGTATAATTTTATTTTTTTTAATTAGTTAGTAATTACTTTTTTCCTAGCATGTGAGGGGGTTTTGATGTGGTTTTTTTTCTTCTTAATATATCCAGGCTCAAGGATATTTTTCAACGTGTGCTTTTCAGACTTTCGAAACAACAGTTTTTTGGGTTCATTTGTACTCATCTTTATCTTTTATGTCTGTATTTTATGTCTGACTGTAATACTTCCAATAGTGATTGGCTCGTGGGATTTTTTGCACACGTACTCAAATCTATGCACAAGCAAAGCTCTAAGCTTTTATCAAGGTATTAGTTACTGGACTGTCATCAGAGTACATTTTTCTGAAAAATGCTTATTATGCCTTCAAAAATATGGTATTTTATGCGTCATTTTAGTCTTATAATTTTCCTGTAGAAGGAAGTTCTGACAATATTTCTATTACTTTCACCCAAATATTCTTGAAAAATTAGAGGGCTTTCTACTGTATTCTGATAAATAACTGCAGACAGTGTTTTGGAAGCTTTAGCTCACATCCTAAAAGATTCAATATAGTTGTAATTAGAGACTACTGAGTTTTTTCCTAATATCAACCTCATCTTTCCTTTATGTTTTCTATATTCGCTTATTACATCTACAAGTACTGCCTTTACTATTATACAGCTGAGGGAGGGAAGGGAAGAAAGCAGGAAATTAATTATATTCTAATATTTTCTTCTTGGAATTCTTAATTTGATGTTCTAAACACTGAACACTTTCATAAATGCTTTATAGAAGAGGAAACTTAAATACAAAAATTAAACATGACATAAGTCCACTTAACCACCAGTGGCACTGAGAATCCTGGTAACACTGTTCCTGTAGCACTGCTTTGGGCATCACTTCCTTTTGGCTTCCCACTCATCTAAGTCTCTAGTGTAGCACAGCCTCAAAACCAAAATGAAATGTGAAAATTCTGCTAGAATAAAACATAACCAGGATAGTTCTGACTTTGATACCTTGGCATGTGAGTGTGTAAGAGATGAAGCTTCAGGACTGAGCGGATCTCTGTAGAAAAAAAAATTTTAAAAAAATAAAAATTCACTTAACATCTATAATAAAATAAACACTTTACAATTAAAATTCAACCCCTCTGTCAGAACAAGGAGAATAATATTTTTTATATCTAGAATAAACAATATAGCTAAAGTGGGAACAGTAAGTTCAAACATAAATTGAGTCTCACTCTGTCTTTCCATTCTACCTCATTTGCCACCTGAATCACCTGATGAGTCTGCAATATCTGCTGCAACAGTTTACTCGTGTACCAGAATCTTGATCTTATCTCCTGGAATTCAGGCCACTGGCTTATTCGATCCATGATTCCCTGTACCAGGGAGTCCTCAGCCACTGTGCAGAGAGTTATGAGCCTCAACAGGAGAGACTGACAGTCCTTTATCAAAGATCCCCACCAGCTCACTGGGAAACACATCCACCTGACATACAAATCCCTGAATTCATACACAGAAAATGAAGATATAAACCAGTGTCCTCTACATCCTAAGGAGGTAGCTCACCTATCCTAGTAAGCTCAGACTGACTGCTGTCAAGTCAATTGATAGGGACTATCAAATGAATATGAGATGGAACAATTTAAAAATTAAGCCTCACAGAATTTTCTCTGAAGTAAGTATTACATATATTGTACCCATTTTACAGATGGGGGGAAAAAACCAGGCATAAAAAAGCAGCTTTCTTATCTGCTTATTTGGCTGGAAACTGTGCTTCTTAGTAACTGAATTTCAGGTTAAATGATTATTTTTAAGGTCTGTTGAAAACAAGCAGAAAGTTTCAGCCTACCGTGTAATAATTAGGTCGTTTCTTGTAATATACATGTATAACATTTTTGCTTTCAAAATCTATTATGTCAATGTGTATTATTGCACTGAAAGGTTACTTTTTTACTACCCTTTACAATTTTTTTTTACTTCAATTAAAATGCTGGCTTATAGAAGGTTTGGAATAAAATTTAAATTTCTGGCCCATCAAGCCACCTAATTTTTTTGCCAGGCTGATTTGAGCAAATGTTTAGATTTTGCCTTTAAAAATTTCACAGACATTCATCAACAAGAATTATCTGCACAAAGCTCTGTATTTTATTAATCCAACAAAAAAAAAAACCCACACCAAAAAAAACAACCTGGAGAAATCATCTGTGTGTGGTTGGCAACAGACTTCAAGAATAGGATGATTAGTTTTTGTCTATTTACCCTATTTTCCTCATGCCTCCTTCCTATTGGCTCGCTCTAGGAGCGTGCAGAAGGTGAGGATTTGCTGCCACAGAAATAGCAGTGATGTGTTATTCTGAAAAACAGGAAAATACAACACTCTCTAGACTCAGGAAAACAGTGCTGTTCTTTCCACCAATAGGCTCATTTGTTCCCACTGTATCTGTTGTCTTAGGGGCTTCTTTAAAAAAAAACCCACCACAAATGAACAAAGCAAAACAAAAAACCCGACCTCGTGGTATCTCTCAAATTCTCCGAGGGTTTCTCTCCTCTTCCCCTCATAATACAGCTCGGTGCTGGTATGGCAAGTGAAAGTAACGTGTCAATCCTGACACGGTACACAAATGAGCGGGCAGAGCGTGGGGGCACCGCGACACAGAAGCCCGTGTTGAGCAATGCCGTGCCCGCGTGTAAACAGGCGCTGTGTGCATGAGCAGACCCTTTGTGCCTGCTAATCCCATCGCAGCCCGGCCCATGCGCGGCCCTTCCCAGCGCCTTCAGCCTGCCCAGGGCTGCGCAAGGAACGCCGAAACAAAAGCTGGTTTCAAGCGCTGGCACTGGAGCTGCTTTGTTGCTAAGTAATTCAAGTTTCCCTGCAAAAAACATGCTGCAAGAACTGCGGAACAGCTTATTTTAAAATATATGCTGACTTGGAGAGTGACTTAAATATTTCTTGTCTTTTTTTTTTCTACTTACACTTTTATTTCCCTTTTAACCTTCCCCCCCTCCCATACTACCTCTTCCTTTGCTTCAATTGCTCCCTTTCTTTCCAGCTGGTTTAGTGTTCATTCTCCTTATAAGGAATCAATAGACATTTCAAAGAGGTATTTCAAAAATATCTCAAGTGCTTCCTTTAGATATATGACCTCTCTGCACAATTTAGAAAGAATTTTTAATTAAATATTAAATACTTGGAACTAATCTAATTGAATGGCCTCAATGTTCACTCATGGATAATCAGTGTGCCTAATTCCTAGCACACATTTCTCATTTTTTTTATGGGATTTCCAACCTTCTCTCACATAAATGTTTACCAAAACACAGGCTGTGCTTGCTTTAAGGTGTTTTAATTTATGTAGGTAATTGTTAGATTAGGTGCTACTCTAACATGCTAATTGCAAATATTTTTAATTCTTCCAATACTCGACTTATTTCTAATGTGCACCATCAAAGCTATTTAAACTCCCTTTGTGGAGCTGAATCCTCTGATCACATTTCATAAAACAGCCCTAAAACTCAACTCCAGTTTGAAGTTTTTAAAAATCTTCTATCTAATGTTCAAAATCCATCTAACAGAAGAGGAAATTAAAGTAAGATCCAGAATGTGTTTGCAAAGCATGATTATGCTGATAACACGTTTAAGTTTCTTACCCCTTGCTCCCCCAGCTGTTAGATATGGCTTTAAAATAGCCCAGGAATAACTTTTAACTGTAGTAGCAAACGTTTTACGGTAGACAGGCTTCTATCACAGAAGCTGTGACTTGCTGCCACACTTTTTTGTGTACTAAAACCCCTTTTATTTTCTTAAAAACTCCCTGATGTCATTGCTTTTATCCTGCACAGAAGTCATCATCTCTATCAGACTTTCACACACACTATTTCTCCCAACTGCAGCTTAACAGTTGAAGCATCTTGTAGTTTGTCCCCGTATCTTTCTTATCCAGATTAGTGGCATCATAAATTCAGGAACCTACACACCAGATCCTTGATAAACTGGGTATCGGTCTATCCTGACTTCACCCACCTCCCACACTATCAATATACAAGCCCTTGAAGAGCTAGGTGAATAATAATGCCCCTGAACCAGTAAGTGAACACAGCCATGTACTCACTCCCGAGCCAAGGGGTTAGAACACCCAGGCCAAACCCCACAGCTCCATGTGTGTTCATCCAGGCCAAAGGCATGTGTGCCCCAGCAGTGTAATGGTATCCACATTCCAGAGGGTGGCAGCTCAATGTTTGCCTGTCTTAGGGCTTTGTGTGTGGTTTTATCAAGCACTTCCTGTCCCAGGAATATTTCGGCTAAGTTAGATGTGAACCAGCATCTGTCTCTTTGCTTTGTCAGCTGAACTGTTAAAAACCATGCCCTGCTGAGTGTCTATTGTTTGATACTGCAGAGGAACCTGTTACCTTACCTTGTTTCTTTACAGAGGTCAGCAATACTTAGTATCCTACTCCAGCAAAACTAAGACTTTCTTGAAATAACAAGGAACAACACTTGCTTGGCATCAATTTTTTTTTTTTCAAATAATAGGAAAAAATTTAGACCCTATCAATCCAGTATGCCAGAAAGACAGATAAAACAAGAGCACAACTAGGGCACAAGTCAGGGTGTGCAGGATCAGTGTAGGGTTCCCCACCAAATACACACAGCAGCTGTAAAGCACCTACCTCTGACTGTTGTCTTCAGGTGACTTAGTCTGTACTGAAAGTGGTTGAGATAGTACCTTCTTTTGGCCTTTCTTTATTAAAAAAGAAAAAAAAGTAGTCATTTTGGGGGAAATATAATTAATTAAAGATGAATTACCTATTTGTAAATCACAGTAACTACAGTCTACTATGGAAAAGAATGGAAACTCTAGTCTACTGTGGAAAAGAACTTTCCAAACACAGGAAAATATGGCTAAAAATGAAAATGTCATTGCTATTTTGTTGTTAAATGTATATCTCTGCAATCTGGCAGTGCCATGTGGTATATTAAGTGTCCTAAGAATATTTCATCTTCTGCTGTATTTAGAGAAGGGAAAAAAAAAAGTGGTGGTGTTGTTGCTGTTTTCTAAAGGAAAGAGACTAGATGCTATTTTGGCTGTTTCATGTGCTTCTATTCAAATGCCAAGCAGTTAGCCTCAGCTTGTCACTGCTCAAGACAAGAGTATGTTCACAGGCCATGGAAATGAAGTTTCAACAGCAGGAAAAGTACAATCTGTACAAGTATAGATTTCCAGAAGACTTAATAATATGCTTTTTAAGCTTTATTTCTTTGAGTGCATTTACAATGAGCATAACATGCATAACACCTTCTCCACATGGGTTTGGGTATAAACCATTCCTGTCCCGTTCCCTTTTTATTCATTTGTCCAATTTTCATATAAATCTTGACTCTATCTGGCACACAGACACACCAATGTTAAAAGATAATACTGACAATAAACAGGGACTTTTTCTGTTTAAGAAAGTTTCCTTCTTACTAAGTTAATGTTTTCTATTTATGTTGCTTTTCTCTCTATTTCTTTCAGATTGAACAACGTAGATCCTATTTCACTAAGAAGTTATTGCAACGGATCTGGTTTTCAAATACTAATTTTTATTTTAGTATTTAAGACATGGGATGACCTACAGGTACTTTTCTTAAACAAAGAGGTTTTTAGGTATATACTTACACAAGTGCTGGATGCATCTGCATGAATACCTGCTTGATGAAATTATATTAAAACTATTTTTGGATGTGTTTTTAGTAGAAGTTTACAACTCTGAAAAAAAATTACGTTGCATTTGAAAGCAAAATACTGCAAGTAGCCATGGTCTAAATAATTTCTTTTGAATCTCAACCCTGTGTGCCTATGAATCAAGGATAAATCAGGTAAGTCTGTATCCCCTACTCACCATCAGCTCTTCAGCCTGACGCACCAGTTTTTCTGTTTTGGCTTCTAACTCTGCATTCAGTCGCCTGAAAGAGTAAGAATGCTTGTTGTTCAGTTTTTGAAAGATTTAAAAGAAATAAATGTAGGCATGACAGTAGTTCTGCCTGAACTAAGTGAAATTTTAAAAATTTCTATAAAGGAACACTGAAATATACTTTAGAGTATTAACAAGGTCATGTTTCAACAATTTCCTGGGGTTTTGGCAAATCCACAGTAATAAAACCCCTATTCCCATTAAACAGCAAGGTTTAGGCTGCAATTCAGACAGGTGAAGGCTGTCGTTGTTTTTGGACATGTCACTGCTTAATACACATTCTATGTCTTTACTTCCTCAGTGTTTTCCGTGTTTAACACAGCCCTTACCTTCAGTATACCCAGCTCGGGGAAGGAGCCACCTACGACTGCATTGGTTAATGCCATCATTAAAGATGTGTTGCGGTCTATCTGTACAGGTTGCAGCGAGCTACTATCCTGGCATGGTTCACGGTACGGTATGTGTATATATATATATATAAATATATATATATGTGTGTTTATTTGAGATGTGGCTCTCTGTGTGCCCCTTCCCTACTCAGAGGGGCCGAGCACCAACAGGTAACAGGGTGAGGGCTTCCATTTAAAACCTTTTTAAGCTGTTTTTAACAAAGTTCTTACATGGTTATAATTGAGAAGCAAAGGTGGTGTTGGAGGTGCAGAGAGCCCTCATCCCTGGGCCTGGAGCCCCTCAGCCCCGGTCAGTGCCCTCAGCCCCCCGGTCAGTGCCCTCGGCCCCAGGCCATGCCCTCAGCCCCCCAGTCAGTGCCCTCAGCCCCAGGCCATGCCCTCAGCCCCCCGGTCAGTGCCCTCGGCCGCCCGGGGCTCCTTACTTGTACTGCTCCTCCTTGGCCAGCCAGGCTCCGCTCAGCGCGCCGGGCCCCGCGGGGCCGCCGCCCGCGATCCGCACCTGCGAGGACGACGCGACCGTGAGCGGGCCGGGCTCGGCTCGGCCGCGCCATCCCCATCCCTATCCCCGTCCCCATGCCCATGCCGAGCCGCCGCCTTACCCCGGCCGGCTCCCCGCCCCGCAGGGCCCCGCCGCTGCCGCCCGCCGACATTTTGTCCGCGCCGAGGCCGCTCTGGCGTCGCCTTCGCCAGGGCAACCGGCGGCCGCCCGCCCTCCTGCCCTCCATCCCGCCCTCCAGCCTGTCCTCCATCGCTCTATCCCGGCCTCCTGCCCTCCATCCCGGCTTCCGGCCCTCCCTCTTGCCCTCCGTCCCTCTGTCCCTCCGTCCTGCCCTCCATCCCTCTGCCCCTCTGTCCCTCCGCCTCAGGGCCCAGCGACAGCTGAGAGGGACCGGCTGGCGCCTGGCGTGGCTGCAGGTGAGGGGCAACTCATAAGGGCTGAGATGTCTTTTCACTTGTCCTTGCATTGTTTGTTACAGCCCGTCTGTCAGAGCCTCTCGGCTTTCCCAGGCGGTGCCCTGCCACGGCCCCCTGGTTCGCTGCATTACACTGGTGTGTCACCCGTGCACAGCCCCTGCCTGCATCTCCTGTTCCCAGGTCTCTGTGACTGTCACCTGCTGTTAGCTCTGTGCTCCACCATGTGTTTCAATCCCTCCCTTATTTCAGTCCCTCACCCCCCACACACTGATTCTGCCGCATTTCTCCTCCCAATCACCCATGAGCCTGTTCCCCGCCTCGTCTGAGAGGCACCGAGCAGGTCAGGCTGGAAGGACGCAGTGGGGCCATCTGGTCCCAGGGCACATGGCACAGGATTGCATCCAGATGGTTCTGGAATGTCTCCAGTGAGGGAGACTCCACACCCTGCTCGGTCACTGCACAGGAAAGTTCTTCCTCATGAGCATCAGCTTCTGCCTGTTGCCTCTTGTCCAATTGCTGGGCACCACCAAGAAGGTTGTAGATTACTTATCCACTCACCTGCTCATTCACTGCCATCTCCTTTCCCAAATTTCTAATGGATGGTGCACCCACATGGGTCGCCACATATCTATAGAGCAAGAATAACATAGTTCTGTACTGAGCTACATGGGCTTTTATATTTCAGATATGATTTTAATTAAGAGATCTGCACAAGGGAAATCAGAAGGGCTTAGCTGGCTGGAAGTAGGTCTGTGCCTAGCTGAAGGATTTCTGCAGAAGTATTAGTTGCAAAACAGAAGAAATGCTTGGAGATTTTGAGCATCGAGACAGGCAGCGCAATGGGATAAATGGAGGTGAAATGAAAGACAGGACAAATGTGATTAGTGGGAGGCAAAAAATGGAAATATCAATAGAGAAAGTTAAAGTGCTTTACACTAATGTTGATACAAAGATATTGACACGAAGGGGGGAAAGACTGAGCCTGTGAAAAATGTTATGGAGATTTTGAAAAAAGTTGCCCATCAAGAGGTCAGTCCATTTCAATAATTTTTGGGGTTTTGCTAACAATAGAAAGCGGTTAATGGTGGCCTTTAAAAAAAACCAAAAAAAACCCAGATTTGAACTCCATCAGTTTTGCTTTTGGTTTAAAGAACCTGAAGATCTTGGTGCTTTTGGAGTGCCAGGGAAGCTGCATCACTGGCACCTGAGAGCCCAAGGCTGGGGGGTTTCTTTCCTGGGGAATAGGACAAATAGTTCACTGGCAGAAGCTCATCTCCCAAATTGCTGTTTTCAGCCCAGAATTGGACATGGACGTCAACAACCTGTGCAAGTACCATCAGAAACAAGAAGGGCGAGGTCAGGAGTAGACATCTAATATCCACAGGGAAAAAGATTTTGTTGTAGATTCCATGAGACATTAACACATTGTAACCAAAGCCACATTTTAGAAACCGCTCCAGTGAGGTTCTGAGGGATTTTAAGGGAAAGAGAGGAACAAGAGAAGGGGAACAGGGTTGGCAGGATGAAGGCTACAAGGAGAAACGTGCTCTTTCCAAACAGCAACATTTTTTTTTCCCAAAAAAAGTAGTATTTCTTTTTGCAGATCTAAAATATCATCTTAGTAATAATTTTGCTGGTTTTAAAGTTCTTGTACAATATAGCTATAAGAGCATAACCCCTTAAAAATGCCAAAAGTACTAGCTATAGGATCTCTGCTAGTTAGATACTGAGGCAACAAAATCACTGGTTGAGATTAGAGAGATTAGAGCCACTGGGTTTTTTTGTCTAAGTCTTAATAAATGAAACGGGTAATTTATTATATCATAAATGATTAAATATGCTAACAAACACAGCAACACAAGGTTCTTTTGCTTTAGAGCCCTCTGGGAATAATAACATATGTATATATTAGGATTTCAGATTTGCACAATATTTCCAAGATCCACAACATGATGTATTTAATATGTTTTTTTAATTGAAATATTGTATCAACTGGATTTAGAATTCAACTACCTATATTTGAAATAATATGAAAAGATTAGTATATTTGGATAAGTATTTCTCAGTGAACTTTAAAGTATTACTCCAGAGATGCAGAAAACAGAAATGAGAGATTTTGTTACTTTCTTGATCCCTTACTCCATTAAGGTTTTATCACTTTAAAGTTGACCTGATGTGACCTGATGTGGTTAATGCTCTAATACATAGTTGGTAACTGGGAAGAGAATAGGCTTATATTGGAGACAACAACCAATAGCAAGATACATAAAGACATAGCAAAATGTATATTTATCTGGAAAAAAAGAAAGGCATTTGAAAGCATAGCATTGGTATTGAATAATATTTAGACAATAATATTTGTTGGCAGATTCCCATTTTCTATTCAAACATTTTCTAAAAATTGCCTCAAACATCATGACTATAAAATGAAAATGTTTTTGTCATTTTGAAGTGTACAGCAGGTTGGGTGCAGGTTCTAACCAGATGGATGCATATGATCATAATGAGCTGTACTTGGGACCTCTGTGGTTAGAGCAGTACATCATCATTCTGTATTTTTCAAGCGTTTCAGGTTTTGTTTTCTGAGGATTACAAGATCCCAGAATTAAATTACTCTAACAGAAACTTCTCATAACAGTCGTGATATTTAGTAGAGACCTTGAGTACTGTCAACAGTCAACACTGTAGGACGGGACAGGATTTCACTGTGTATCTCATTACTTGTCAGAAACAGAGGAACAGTAGTGGTTTGGGACAATGTTTTCTTCCATAGAAATTATTGCAAGTGTATTAGGCCAAAGAGACAACAGCTGATATGCTGGCTCAAGCTTTTGTTCTTTTTGGGTTTGTTGTGAGGCCCACTGTAAACAAATAAATAGCATCATAAAGATGCACAAATGCTTACCATTTTTAGACCAAGAATCCTGTTACAAGCTATATATTGTCTTTGATCTTTGGTAGAGCTAAATTCAATTAAACTGCTGTTACTACAGGCCTCTCTCATTTATATATCTATATTTCCTCTGTTGATTCCACTTCTAGGAGAAAAAGTCTTTTATAGGACTTGCTGCTGCCTGCTGTACCTCCATCCTAGGAAAGAGGAATGCTTAACTGAGGTAATGTGACACAAAGTGTTCCATTCTTCCTTGTCAGTGAGGTTGTTTTCCCAGGACCATCTGTGCTGCTTAGATTACCCTGCTCTGGGTCAAGCGGTCACAGAGGGACCACAGAGGGACCACAGAGGGACCTTTTTTGTAAATGGCCTGTGACATTTACACTCCCAGGCCTGAGCACAGGTACTTTTCTCAGTCAAGACCCCACAGCAGTGCCCTGCACCCTTGCAGAAGGTGTGTGCTGCCCCAGCGCTGCTCCTTGGCAGTGTGTGCCACCCAGTGCTGCTGTGTCTCGTGTGAGCTGCTGTTCACACCATCCTTGTCACTGAACAAACCCCACAGCCTGGGCAGGCTCAGCCCAGCCAGAAGGTAGTAAACCAGGGACAGACAGCACTTGCAGAGAAAGGCAAATAATTTAAAGCTACCAGGCAGTTGTTTACTTATTTATTCTAAATGTGCCAGAGAGGATGTCAAACTTAAATCCAAAGGATATCACCGTAACCTAAGCAACTGTAACCATTACAGCCACTTCACACTTGAATAGTTTCCCTACCTTAAATTTCTCCTTCATTTTTCTAGTTCCAATTTCCTGGAGGGGAGAGAGGGAAGAGCAGAATTTTGGAATGAATTGTAAGTGGAATTTAATACTTAGCAACTTTCTGGAAACCTGGTTGTTTTGGGGGTTTTTAGCTTTAAATACTCATCTTGGGTTTTACTTTAAAAGATACAATTGCTATTTCATATTCCTGTTGTGTGCAATGTATAACAGTTAATGAATTCACCTAAAAATCAAACTAAAATACATTGTCATTGTGCAATCATAGGAGAAAAATAATGGAAACTCGTATACAGCATTTTCAGGCATTAGTGGAATGGCAGGATCTAAACAATATGTATGTAGCTGTTAAATCAATAATCCAGACATCGAGGGAATTCCCCAGACAGCTGTTGGATTTTTTCCCCCTAATCAGTAATAATAATCCAATGGTGTTTGAAATGGCATGATTGTATATTGGAATCTATTTTTGTGCTGATATTTACTCATGCATCTCAATGACTCCCTAAAATACAAAGAAGACCAAGCACTATTCATAGCCACGGATCTCCTGTGAAAAAGCTGCTGTTTGGATATGTGAAGTCTGTGCTAGATCTTTAGCCCTTACTGACAGATATCCTAAGCTGGTTTACCACCAGTATGGCCTGGTATCTCTTGTTTCCTGGCAGAATGACCCTGATGGATGTCAGTGCTTGTGCCAAGTTCTGTGTGGCAGAAGGTGTGTGGGAACCAGGCACACAGATTTTGAGGGACAACAGTGCTGGGGGATGGGCATGCTGACCTATTAAGTCTGTTCCATCTCCAGTGTCTCCAGTTTTGCTTTCATATGGATTTCAGTGCCATGGAAATGTTTATTCTGTTTCTGGTAGCTGTGCAGACATGTACAATACCTAGCTTCTAGGCTGGTCTAACTTATATTTTTATATAGCTATAACCAGCATACTTGGCCTATCCAGATTCCTGTTTAAAAATACAAACATTTTTCTTTGTTCTTCTCTGCTTTGCTGCACTATTGGGGCTTACTTATTTCAGTGTCATCCTTCCTAGCCTAATCCAAACAATAACCTTGGCTCAACAATTTAAACATATTGAATCCCCAACCAGAGTAGTTTTCCCTAGTAATACTCTGATTACAGCAGCTTTTATGTCTGAACAGGAAAGGACCTTAAACACTAAATCTCATCAGCACTGTAAAAAATAAGTGGTGAGCATCAGTCACATTTTCTTGAAATACCACAAGTCTTTCTTGAGGCCTAATCCTTTAATCTCTGGATTTTGGGCACTTCTGTTCTGATTACTAGGGATCAAAAGGTTTGGCAAATACCCTTCAGACCACTCTTCAAAGTGGCCACTGTAATATTACCAGGTTGTTATGACAATTGTATGATTTTTTTGTTGTCGTGGTAGCTAGTATTTTTGAAAAAAATAGAGAAGTTAGTTTATCAGTGCAATGGTCTGTCATATGGAAAATTAATACAAAAGCACATGGTCCTCCAGTACAGAGCTTCTGAGGATTTGAAACATGAGAATGTCGAAGTAAAGGAGAAATATCTTTCATTGATGATGGAAATTCCTCCTGCTGTGTAAGATGCAACACTTCTAATGGAGGGTACCCTAAAAAGGCTGCTTCAACTTACATAAATGCTGTTTTCCTAGCTTGTTCCCAAAGCTGCAGAGGGATAATTCATTTTACTGCAACTGGAAATCTTTTGCCATTTCCTGCCTGAAATGTGTGAACTTACATTAGAAAAAGAAAAGAATTTTACATGTCATCCACGGACCAAAATCAGTTCTTTAGACCCTCTTACCAGATAGTGTTGTTAGATGTTCATTGGTCTGGAAGTATACAGTTGTTCCCTAAATGAGATCATTGCCTCATCCTCTTTTACACAAAAACTACATAAGTTGAAACAAAATGGTGACTCCTCCTCCACAGGTTTTATTTTACTTATTGCAAACTAGAATAAAATTGAGCTGACTATTTTCCACTATATTCGGTCCCTGGGACTCCAGAAGACTGTCACTTTGCATGTTAGTTCTCTATCTGAGGAACACACCCCCCACATACACATATTAAGGAGAGCTAACAAGGTACTTTTAAGAAATCATTCCTTTTCAACAGCCAGCCATTCTATTGACAGGGCAGATTTGGGAAGAGGATCAGTCTTGCCATCTAAATGCAGGGCCCTGCGGTTGTAACAGGAGCAAGTGCAAATCCATTCTATTCCTGCTCATCCCAGCCTGCATTGCTGGGCTACATTTATTGTTCCTGTCCCTGCTGTTGTCAGTAAGAAATCCAATAGGGTATTTAGAACCAGAACCCCAGAGCCTGGAGGAGCCAAATACTCTTCTGCTCCTCATGGGTATTTCACTTGCATAGGTGTGTCATCACTTGCCTCCAGTTCCTCTTCACTTGCAAGACTATGTTCTGCTACATAGCATAAAATTCATTAGGAAAGCACTTTTTTATACTGTTGCTTTCATGGGATTTTCCACATTGTATATTCTAGTGCACCTATCAGGGATGAATGCAGGTGAGGGCTTTCAGAGTTGACAGCACCACAACAGATCCGGCCTTTAATACCAAATTGCATACTTTTATTAATTTTTCACTCCATGTGGAGTAACATAGTGGTTCTGAAATAATCAGTGACCACAGTGTGCTATTGCCAAGCAAATTAACATGATGTAACAAGTACAAACAAGTTCTAACATTTGAAAGTGTCGATGTTAGCATTCAATGGTAACCTTAAACTAGAACAGCACACATTTTTGCATATGCTGTGTTGCTTGATAAAAGAAATGCTAATTGAGTTTGTAGTGTCAGTTCAGCCCTTGGCTTCCCTGATAATGCCTGCTCTCTGTTAGAAAACTTGTGCCAGTGTAGGAAAAGGAATTAAAAGCCAAGCTCCATGCCCCTGTGTACACCACCAGTACGAACACACTTGTTTGTGCATTAAACTGCACTGGAAAATTGCTTCGGCGTCGGGGAAGTGTGAACTTTCTTGCTCGCTGCAGTGAAAGAGGTGCAGCTCCGAGTGGGCTGGGGGAGAACTCTGGTTTGTTATCTCTTGCCTGTTTTCATAAACAAATGCCGACAGCAATTGCTGTTTTTGCAGAGCCAGCAGAAATTCATAGGGGGTTTCTTTTTGTTGTTCTGCCACACAGAAAAAGAGATGTTATTTTAACAACAGAATGTTTGATAGCTTTTAACAATACAAGGCCTAATTTTTAGGCATGCTGAGCCCCCATCATTTTTATTGAAGTTAGCTCTTGCTGCAGATGCCCCCCCAGAACTCTAAGGAGTCCCTCACATTCAAGATCCAGGTACAACATTAGGGAACATCTCTGACACGAGCCCAGTCACCAGGAAAAGCACAGAGGTTTGTTTTCTATCCATGAACACAAATTGGACTGGGTCTTTTGGAAGGTACATATATTGAATGTGTTCATAAACTTTGCTGAGCAGTAGCACTAAGTGCAAGTTAGCTTAAATGAAGCAGGACTTCTGTACTGGGAATTGCTTTGTGAGATGGAATATGGAGTTAAGACTGGGACATAGCTACTATGGGGCACTCAGGCACAGGGAAACATCTGTCTTTTGAAGAAAATATAACAAAAATGGCAAAAATAACCCCAGACTGAACACTGAGCTCAATTCCCAGGCTAGGCCCGTCTGAGAGAGATATAAATATTTCAGTTGTGTGGTCAAAATGTGTTCTTTCCTTTATTGCATGTAAGGTTTTCCCAGAATTCATGCCTCATCAGGTAACAGTTACCAATAGCAAAACACCTAAGATTTCAAATCCCTAACAGAAACAGCTACATAAATACAAAATGCATATGCAAAATGGGAAAATGCCCTTGCTTCCATCCCAATGCTCCTTACTGTTCCCTTTCCTAAACAAAACTTAATCCCTGTGTAATTTAGGTATTGTATGTTCATTGAGTGTTACAGAGCAGATGCACAAGCCGTGTAATGGCAGGTAAAAGGCTCTTCAATCCTTTAAAATTTCTTGTCAACTGGTTTATTGGCATTATTAAATGAATGTTGGTGTTCAAATGTTCTGAACCTTTAGTTAACAAGGTAGGAAAGAAGCAAAAACTGGCTGAAGTTAATTTTGAACAAATCAGCTTTTATGCCTTTGGCTGCCCTGAGTAAAAAGAGCACTCCAAAGGCATTTAAGTTCAAAGACTAGGTTAGGGGTTCTTTTCACTAGAACCTGATCAAAAGAGAAAGATCCATTGGAACAGCTATTTTGTTTACTTAGATTTGGACATTCTGCTTCAGTGCCAGCAACTCAGATTCTGTAAGATCATGCCACTGCATAGGAAGCAGCAAGTGGAATGTAGAGAGAAAAGCAAATGTTTGCATCAAAGAATTCCCACTGTAAAGAGATTGCTTGAAGAGCAAATGAAAAATTTTAAAATATTAATTGTAAAATTATTGCTGGTATCAGTAAATTGAAAAATTTACACTTAATATTAAGTGTAAAGTTGCATTTGATAATTTTTTAATGCAAGAATAAGCATGTAAAGCAGCTCTGGTTATAAGCATAATTCTGTCATGCATCTTTCCATTTTAAATTGAGTCTTAAAAGGTGCCTAAATAGAATTAAAACTTTAAATAATAAATTCCAGACTGAGATTGTGATAAACTGATGTTACACCTGAACCGTGGCTTCACTTCTGTGGGCATCACCTGCCTACCATTGCTTAGCCAGGCTGAACTAACAGCCAGACTGCAGAAGAGAGCCTTTAGTGCAAACTTAGTCCAAAAGTGCACTGAAACCCCACACAGCTGATGCCAGGAAGCATGAAAAGCTGCTGTGCTCACTGTAAAGGCACTGTTTACACAGGAAGTCATTATCTCTGATGTGAATTTTAATGCATTCAGCGACAACAAACATCGAGACTTTTCTTAGGAACTATCTAGTTAAAAGCACTGTGTGATGCTGGTCATGTAAAGTTGCTGAAGTCTATTAATTAATCTTTCTCCTTGTTTTAAATATTAGAAGATTAACTAGTTCAATTAGAAGTGGAATAGTTTTAAACTTAAATCAGGTTACGGACATACTGAATACCATAAAATCATCTTAGTATTTTCCACCAAGCTAACTTAGCAGAGGAGTACAGGTTTCTGAGACAATATCAGACTCTCAGGGGTTTGCTCTCAGCATCCCTGGTGTCTGTTCTCTTGCTGTGTAACAACTTTGCAGTAGGCCTGAGTAACTCATGTTCTTCTGCTCCATTCAGTGGCCTGAGGCACAGTACAAGAGTGTCTGTCCCATGTGCAGGGAAATCAGAGAAGGAACTTTCTCTGGCTGATTGGGGAGATGATGCCAGAGATCACATGAGCCGAGCAAAAGGAAAACAGATCCCCAGAAAGGGTTGTCAGAGCTCATTTAGCCTTGGTGAATTATCTAAAGAAGGGTCTCCAAAGCCAGACTGGGACAGTGAAGAGAGAGCTGTTAAAGAGTTCAGCACATAAGTTGTGAGTAGCAATGAGCAGTTAGTGAAAGTCTTTCAGAGGATTAAAATCAAGCACATAGAAGGCTGAGCAGAAGAAATCACTTAACCAGCACACAATGGGAAATTAAGGACTGGAAAAACCTTTGTAACATATTGCTTGTTAAAGATGAAAAAAGCAGGTAATGGCAGTGAAAAATCAGTTCATTTTTCCTTTTTATTTTTGAAGTCAATACAGCATGAGCAGCAATCATGCATCCTTTCCCTGTGCTCCTTTGGCACCATGACCAAGTGCTGGCCTGTAGGTAGACAAACCACCTCCGTTAAGGTTGTGGTTTATTTTCCATGCAGCCTTTCCAACTGTGTTGACATTAACCACAAAGCTGCACAAAATGTTATTCCATGTCATGTACAACAGTGTTTTTCCTTATGTGGTCAGCTGTCCAACAGGAAATGAAAATTAACTCTCTCTTTTCTGGGCTGCGTTGAACAGCTGTCAGGTAAGTGCCAACCACTTGTGTGTCTGAGCATTCGGTGTTCCCTAGAGCAGCGCCCAGGTTTGTGCCAGTGGAGTTTTACAGAGCCACCCCTGTGACAAGGGCAGTTGGGTAAATCTGAAAACATGTTTTTCCCAACTTGCATAATATTTTTGTAGCTTTCATCTGACAAAAGTTTGAGGTTTGTTGGAGACTTATTCTAATGTTGGAATTCTCTTTCAGGGAAGTGGTTAAGCTCATATATAGCAATAAGCATGTGAGCCGTTATCTAACTACATTGCTGAATGAGATTTCTGCATTTGTTTCATCTCCTTTTGAATGGAAATTGGTCCATCTTCTGAAATACTGCTCATGCTAATCAAAACATATTTATTTTTCCAGAATGACATGCTAGTTAATATTTGCCTTTAAAGTTTGTTTTCTCCTGGCAGAGGGAATAGTTTAATTTGTGTCTGGGTTACAGTAGGACAAATTTCATAATGAATATATGAGAGATGGAAGAAGCATATCTAATATTTATTGTGTTAACTATGGCTATGCTGTACTGTTTGAAATTTAAAAAGACTTCTTTTACTTTAAATCTGTTCCTAATGTTTCAGTCTGTCAAAGTGTTTATCCTTTAAATTAGTAACATGATATGAAACAATGCTGTCTCTTTCCAAGTTCTTTTAGAATTTACTTTTGTTCATGCATTTAGCTCGCTCTTTAAGAAAGGGTTCCTGTTAGCAGTTTCCAACCTGCACTCCTTCACTTGCCTTAGCTATTTTTCAAGTTTTTCTATGCTGTATCTTATTTTTGTGGCAGAGACAGATGCAGAGACCCGCTTTGGGACTGGTGCAGTGTGATCTGGAGTCCTTGCAATGCGAATTGCAGTCACTGACACAGGGTAGACCTGAGCTCATTAACTCAGCTTTCCACTTCTGCTGTGATATTTGTGTCTAGGTGACTTTAACCTTTCACTCTTAAAATATCTCTTTGTTGCCACCGCTGGTGGAGCTCTGTGAGAGCACCAGTCTACAGACAGTTCAGGTAACAACCCAACTTTTGTGTTCTAGCTCAACAAGTGTTCAGACATTCATGACAGCAGCAGACAGAACAGTGGCAGAAAGAGTGAGAAATTGCTCCTTTGGCTGAGGGAGGAAAACTGAAGAATGGAATGGGCATTTCGTTATCTGAAACACCAGAGAGTGCTGACATTGCGAGTCTGTTGGCACAAGCACACGGTTTGAGGGTAACACTTATCATACCCAAATTTCCATGGCATTTATTCATAATAATCCCTCTTTCTCAGTGAAAAAGCGCGATTTTGAATTTGTTTTCTGCCAAAAACTATGTATCTTAAAATCTGGATTCTGCTGAACTCCCTGGCTAAGGCCAATTCGTTTGTTTGTTTGTACTTTGACCAAAGGATTACACTGACGGTTTCCCAGGATCCAGAATTGTATTTAATGTGTTTACAGAGCTACATATATTATCTGAATGAGAAAGAGGGAAATGAAAGTGGCCATATCTACAGCAGCTGGTAGCTGTTCACAGGAGGCAGCAACTCCTGTCTAGCCTTCTTCCCAGGAAAGCCCTCCCAACTGCTTCACATGCCACGTAACTGTGCAGTGCATGGGCACGCAGCTCGGCCACACAGACTATAAAAAACCCATCAGACAGCAATGGAAACTAATATTTGAGTAGATTAATAAGAACTAGAGTCATTCCCACATGAACAGACCTGAAGGTAATTTCACTTGCAGTTGTCAAAGGGGGCTGAACTGGCCAGGGCAGGAATGTGTATTTGCAGGCAGTAGCTCTGCCCTTGCAGCAGGGGAGGGACTGGGCCGTGGCACACTTGGACAAGTCTCGCCTCTTTCAGATTAGCTCAGCCTGTACAGTACCCTGCGTTTTCCTCTTTGTTTTTTTGGTCTCAGCTCACACATTTGTGAGTCATTCAAGGGGAAAGTTTTAGAGATGCTATGTGTCAGGTCAGCCCAGGTTCATTCACTGTATGTCCTTAGAAAGCCAGAAACACTGGTGTGTAAACAACGGGGGAGGGGAAGGGAAGGTTTAACGTGACAACCAGGGTTAATCTTGTCTTTTAATGTTACATATAATTTGGTTTTCTGATTACACACTTAGCTACAGTTGTATTTTGTTTAATTCAGTTATACAAACACAGCAGCCAATTCCTGCACTCGGTGTGTTGTGAAGGGTGCACAGAGAAAACCTTTGTTATTTTTCTGGTGCTAAAGAAGCTGTTCATGTTAAACCATATTCCTCTACACAGCAACAGCAAAGTAAATGACAGCATTAATTCAATCCAGAATGCTTGATAAATTGAGAGGGGTTGTTTACCTACTATATGGAAAAGTCTCCTGGGGATGGGTTTTATTGCGATCTGCATAGTCATCCATCTTCCTATACTGTCTGTGCTCATGTTTGTGAGTAAAACATATACAGTAATTTAGCATTCAGATAATCCCACTGCTATAATCCAGACAGATTTAGCTCAAATTTCTCTGGGATTTCTATTATCTAGATTTAACAGTGTGGTGTTGACTGGATATTTTAAATTGCTGCAAATGCTTTTTTTGTGCAATAAACAATGTATTTTGATGTTCTCATAATTGAAGCTGTGGATTCTTCCTGGCATTAACCACACGTAAAAATGTATCCTTGTGAGGACAGTGATTGCACAGCTGGAGCATGGTTTTAATGGATTCCAGCTATTTGACTACATACCACATAAGATCATACAATGTTTATATGAAAACCAGTATAACATATGTGAAAATACTAATGAGAACAATCTGAAGAACACTCATCTCCACATATCATCTATTTGAAAATGAACTCAACTGTTCAATTTAAATAATGTTTTATTGCAGTATATTAGACAATATAATAATATAGGACCAGTCTCTCTTACAGCACTTTTCCTAAGCAGATCAGAACTTTTATTGTTTTTCAGCTTTGAGGAAAAGAGGGAGTCTGGGGGGCAGGAGAGCATCATTATCCACACGAAATGAAGGGATATTAAATCCAAGTGCACTGGGTACCTTTCACAGCAGACCACCCTTTGTCATATGTTCCTCTGATTAATTGCAAATGTATTCAAGGGAGCAGAGCAGACACTCTCAAGAGGGTCCAAATGTTCTTGTTCCGAAAATGCCAGCGCTCCCACATATGCTAGCATTGGTGGAGCTGCAGGAGTAAGAATGCTTGTGTGGGAGATTTTTAGGAGGGAAATGTACTTTGGGAAAAATTGTAAAGATGCTGCTTCTACTCAAGTAGCTCGAGTGAGTGTGTCTGAATGAGGCAAACAGCAGAGCAGGGCAGTGCATGCTCTGTGCTCTGCCTTGTAGTTGTGTTGTAAATGTACCAAGTACATTATTCACTCCCAGGCCAGATCTTCTGCGAAGAGGCCTGTGCACACTTGGCAATAATTTGATGCTAAGATTGTGTCATCCATAAGTGTCTGAGAAATTCAAAACAAGCAAACCACTTGGAAATGTTTGGAAAAAAACCATTTTGAACCGTTTGTGGGATTTGGGATGCTGTGTGCCATATTTTTGCTCCCTGAACTGGAGGATTCAGACACCTGTTCAGTAGGTGAGTTCAGGTATGCTGCCCCTGAAAGCACCCCCATCGTGCTGGGTTCCAGGTACCTTTTCTGACTGTGCATTATTGCCAGCCCAAATGACTGTAAAAATCTTGAGAGATTTTCAGTATGAAGAAAGAGAAGGGGTGCTCATTTAATCAGTTGAGATAAAGCTGTTCTAGGTCTGAAATTTATTTGCTTAGTCCCCAGACTGCAGGTTTGCAGGAGTGATGAAAAAAAAACCCAAAAAGCATGAATGACTTTTATAGCTAACAATCAAGCTTCTGGGTAAAACCCTTCTGAAAGGAATATGCTGTGTCTCTGTGGCAGTACTTTTGGTTTCATACCCGCTCTGAGTTATTCTTTGCAATACTGTTGGGTTTCAGAAGCAGCAGCACTTTCGTACTTGCCACAAAAAAAAGAGTCTGAACATTCAGCTGCCTTGCTTCGATGCCCTTGCTAAAGCTGTGGGCCTGCTCCTGTCACACTAAAAGCCCCCACTTCTGGTGTGAGAAATCATATTTATGCTGAAATAGCTATCAATATCCATGTTTGATCCCTAGTAAGTCAGAACTATGAAGCTGTAATGCCAGTGAGATGGAAAAGCAATCTGATAGCTCTTAAACTGCTCTTTCTTGCAGACAGTGCCTGGGGCACCAGCTGTTGTAGCTGGGAGTTTTCAAGGCCCAATTCTTTTCTTTCTCAGAAGAATTTCCCTAGACCCTTAAAAAGTGATATCAAAACCCCAGACAGGCAGAAGAGTTAAGATGGACCTTAAGTATGTATAAGTATGTATTAGCTGCGTCTTTATTTGGACAGAAGTGTAAATCGATTTACATTTTTACAGTCAGCATCTGAGGAAGTTGCCAGGGCACCCCCAGACCTCAGTGCTGCACAGGGCAGCTTGACTCACCAGACTCACCAGTTGCACTGTGGTTGCCTGCTTTTTTTCCCTTGCATTTTTTTTCATCCTATTATATCCTGACCTCTCATTCAGCAATTATTTTGATTCATGCTGAGGACAGTTTTCCTCACTCCCTTCAGATCTTCACTTGCTAATGCAAATGCATCTCAAAATATCATCTTCCCAAGTTATTAGATCCAGGGTTTGATGATGCATACTGGGCTTGGTGGAAGTATCAAACCAGCAAAGAAAGACCAAAAAATGAAAGAGCACCATGTAAATATTGACAGATTGTTTTTATGACTAAGCTATGATTATCCTTCATTAATTTGTCTGTGCTTTCAGAAAGGGAGGAAACTGCTGAAAAGCAGAGTAGTATTTCTTACAACAGACAACTGTGTGCTGCGATTGTTGAAATTTCTATTCAAGAAATCCCTCAAAATGAAAACAAAACCAGAAAAAACCCCACTCTTACAGAGAGGGAGGACTGATATGCTTAAAAGTAACACCGGCATGTTCTATGTCTGCATCTGTAATTTGAGAATAAATACACTGTGGATAAGGTTAAAAACATAATCTTTTGTAACCACCTACCAGGCATTTATGCATATATTGTTTCCTTTTTGACAGTTAAATTACTAGTCATAAAGCTCTGTAACTCAGCCATGACAGTGTTTGTCCTCTAATGTGGCTGTGGAACCGCATCACCTGCTCTGAGCTGCACCAGCACAGGGAGGGCAGAATCTGGGCTGTAGCATTTAGTCAATCACACTGCGTGCCATTAGCAGAGCAGATACCTTTGTACCTCCTCCTTTAGCTCAGTGCTGGAGGAATAAAGCAACTCAAAACTAGTCAGTTGCTGCAACTCTGAAAACAGATTTTCTGTGCAAGAAGTTGCCATCTGCACAATCATCCTTTTCCTCTTCAAGCAGCAGAGCCAGAAGGTACCGAGCCCCCTCTCTGTGTTGCAGAGGGAAGAATCCCAGCCATGGCTTTGGTAGCTGTGCCCTGCTGGTTTTTTTAACCCATTGAAGTATTTTCTAAAGATGCTCTTCTTTCCATGTGCTTGGCTGGTGTTATGGTGACCATGAGTGAATATATCAAGTTACTGGCATGGGAGTAGCCCTTCCAGGAAGCCAGAGGGCATGTTCAGTGCAAACTGTTTTTAGAAGCCTAAACAGGCACAGCTCTAAGTTGGGTGCCTGGTGAGTTAATAAAAGGACTAAACATTACTTCTTCTACCTCTTGCATGTGGACAGAACACAGCCCGTATCTGAGACAAGCCTTACTCCTGAGCTGATGTCACATTTGGGTAATTGGCTCTTACAGCTTTGTATAAATAGCAATATTCTGAAACTGGGGTTAGACAGTTGGATTTATGAGCTTGGGTTCTGCTAGATTTTGAGGAGAGGACTTTTTAGAAACTGAAAGGGGAGAAACTAAGATAAGTGAACAAAAAAATGCCCCAACATGGGAAATTTTTATGAACAAAATGTGATCAATTCATTCTAGTGGTTAAACCAAATGAGCAGAGGGAAAGCTGCCCCTATTTCCTTTCTTCATGATGGTGAAAGAGACCTGTTCCTTGCTTCATGAAGGAAAGAAAACTATTTGTCTCAGGAAAATCCAGTTATGAAGGTGACCTACCGATTTATTTATTTTACTCTTTGCATGGTGGTATAAAACATCCAGGTGCAAAGTGCACTGGTTTGTAAATGGAGCTGCTCTGCTACAGGTTGTTCACATTAAAACTGCTGAAAAACCCTGAGCACCATCCCAAATAGTAAAGTCCAGGATTTTATTAATTATAAACCCCACACTTTCCTCCTATCCCCAGATCATATCAGTTATAAAGTGGCAGCTTTTATCTAAATTTCCATAATTTCACACATAATATTTATTAAAAAGCTGTTTAAATACATGACTCATCTCTTGGGTTCATTTATAAACAGCAGAGGACATGAAATACTCTCTCATACTGAAATTTATACCTTAGTTTCTTTTTCTTTCAAATTCCTAGAGCAGTGTTAGGAACCTGACAGTGTGGGAACAGCTGTTTCCTGACTGTGATATTGATTTGTTAAGAGTAGTGATACTGTAACTGTTCAGCTAATTAAGACATTGATAAAGCATCTTGATAAAGGATGCCTTTCTTCTCTTATCCAACCTTGATAGCGGGTTTTTTGCTAGGTTGAGCATCCAACCCAAACACTTTGATTAAGACCACGAAGATCCCCATGGGGACCGAGAAGGCTGTAACCACCATGCTGACTCAGTCATGGCCATGCTGGTCTGACATGGGAACTGCCACTCAGCCTTTTCCCACCCCCATTCACATGTTGTTACCTGCCCATGGCCCAGGTTCCCTCAGCAGCTCTCTGGCTTCATCCCCATCTCAGTGGGGACCTCTCTTGATAGCCTAATTTTGGCTCTGAGCTACATCCAGTGCCTAAATAGGAGGAATGTAAGATTTCAGTCAGATGGATTATGAACAACATTTTCTTTTCAACGTTCTTGGCTCCAGCCCCACACAAGATTGCTTCAGCCCAGCAGAACAAAGTCCCATCCTTCAGGCAGCTGAGCCATTGCCTTACTTTAGCATGCAGTGTAATTATTGTGTACGTTCCATAGGACAGGCATTCCATCCAGAGCTTCTGGTTTGCACCTGGGATCTGAATGTGCTGCTGACATCAGGACCACACAGTGCCTTACAAAGGCAGATGAAGGCAGTAGGAATCTAGACCTTTGTACATATAAATAAACAAATCTTTCATTTCTTATTTTTCATCCCATAAGAGAAAATAATATCTGTGCTCCACTGAGCTCTGTGGTGGCTCTGTGTGAAGCTTATAAATTCATGCAAATAGATAATAAGACTTTTCCCCATCTTGATTCAGATTATAAATTAATGAGATTTAGTCCACCACTCCTTACTGAGGAATTCTGCAATCACATATTTATGCTGAGGAAAACTTTTCAGTGAGATTCTTTGCATGAGAAGTCTTTGCCAGCTATTGGAATTGTGATAATGGCAGAGACACTAACATTTTCCTGCTGCTTATCGAATGCATCACAAATTTGCTTGGCATCTTTGTTGATTATTTAAAGTGTAGCAGACAAAGATTATGTTCTTAGAATTATTACTGGAAGAATTTATGGTCTCTTATGAAATGAGGGTGATTTTGATACTTGAGCAGCATTGGGAGGAACTGCCAGTGTGAAAACTCAAACCAGACCTGTGAGTGTGACATTCTTGTGCTGCAGGAAGTCGTGAGGGTGACACGTGAAAAAGACCTGTTCACAAATCAGGATCCTTGGGAGCTCTCTAGAAGACTTTTCCTGCACTTTGTGATATTCTGCAAAAAGAAAGTTCCTCTTTCCCCTTCTTGAGCCTTTTTATGACACAAACTGCACACAAAGCCACATGTGTAGCAACTCACACTGGTTGTTCAGCCAAGGATGTAGAGTAGGATCAGGTACCAAACAAAAGTTCCAGTCATGATGGTGGTTTCTACTCCAAATCTCAGTGCAAAACAGTGATAGTCATGAAAACAAAGGTATCCTTAAAACTGTCTCCTCTGTTACAGGCTGATTTATCTTTCCACACTATAGTGAGATGAATGCCACACAAGCCCTTGCATTGCCTGCACACACAGCCTCACTGGAGTCACAAACAATTTTCGTAATGAAGTGTACAGCCTGCAGAAGATTTGTATTCCAAGAGTATGTGTGTGTTGTTCCAGGCTGTACTGCTTTCCTGAAGCCAACTGATGTTTATTACTGGCTGGGCAATAAGTTGATCCAGAGTTTCACCACAAGGTGTATTCTAAAGGGTTGTGCCTGAAGGGCACTATCCCTCATGGATCAGCTTATTGGGAGAAGAACCTGCATCTAAATAGGGATGTACTGAGCTCCCCCTCGGCCTCGGAGGAGAGTAGGTAAAGTGGCAAGTCCTGTCCTTGTATTCCCCAAACACAACCACCCTTGATTTGTACCTGTCCTTTTTCCAGGGCTCTGGGATGGAGGAAATCCTCTTTATGTCCTGCCTCACTCCATATAGCTGCATGAAGAGCAACCACAATTACAGGTATGTGTATTATGCTGAATAATTAAGTCTATGTAACATCGTAAATACGTGTGTATTATTATACCTGCTATCTTCACAGAGCAAAGATGCATCCATAAATACATGCACCAGACTGTTCCATACATAGAAGACAGATGGTATTTATTGTATGTTAATTAATATTGCATTCAGAATTTCCTCCCTCTTTAAATATCTTGAGCATCCTTTTTCTGTACACATACAGATTCTTTTTGCTTTGACAGCTGACCATTGTATTTTATCTCCAGTCAACATAGGTGGCCTTGGTTTGTTCTTATAAATGCTATCTTGTGTATCTTCAATTTAAATGTGGTTCTCCTTTCTACTTGAGTTAATCAATTGATTTAATCAATTTAAAGATGGAAAGCAAACAATGGTGCAAACCTTTTGAAATTTGGAGGGTTAATAGGTGACGTTTGACAGGATTTGGGTTTTCGAGTGTTGGCTGCACTGGCCGTCACCTTTTTAGTAGGTTGGTTTTTCTCAGTCACCTGTTTCAGAATAACATTTCCCATAAGGATGAAATGCAGCCACTGCTGAGATTTTGCTGTTCAATGTAACTTACTCACAAATATTGCTTGAGACACGTGGTCTTTGCCATCGTAGTTTTACACTGGAGCATTTCTGCCTTACAACCAGAGCCACAGATAGACGTGGCTAAAAACAAAAACGCCACGGCGCTATCATGGATGTTCAAACCCCATTGCTTTAAGGGATACTCTAAAGGAAACTAGGCCAAAAACTTGACCTATTTTAAAAGACATGGCAATCTGTTCTTTTAAAAAATCTTTCACACTTCACTGAGTCCTTCTCTGTCTCCTATACCATGAAAAATATCGTACAGTAGCAACATGGAGAATTCTTCTCTTGGTACTGTTACCCATTCAAATATTGCAAGCTGAAATCTGCAGTCTAATAAATTTATTTTCCTCCATCACTGATCTTGAGGAAGAAATAATCTTAAATATTACCAAATGCATAAACTGAACTAATTAGGTGTGGCTAACTAACATTGCTCCATCACTGCACTTTCTCCCTGGTGTTAGCTGCAATGGATCCATTTGACAACCAAGAGGTCTTAGGATCCATAAAGGATTTTTGCTTCTAGGGACTTCCATGTTCTGAATTTGCAAACCAGAAGCAGTGGGCCGTATTTCTCAGTTATTTTGCTGTTCGAAATCTGGCTGTGAAACTCTGTTTACTTTGTGCTGGACTCCTGCCAGAGGAGGCCTGGTTTCAGCAGATGGTCGTGGAGTGGAGGCCAGACGTTTCCTGCTGCGTCCTGACGAGGCTCTGATAGCACTGCTCCCAGGCACGGCAGTGATGCCTCCAGCAGCCACCCAGGCTGCAGAGGCAGGCACTGCTGGCAGGAAGGTTGTGAGGAGGCCATGGGGCAGCCCTTGGGGCAGAAGCCTTCGTGGAAAAGAGGGTCCTAAAATGGTAATCAGAGGTGCCAGCCAGAAGATGAGCAGTGGGAAGAGTGGAGTTTTGACCATGAGGAGCTGAAGTGTTAAAACTAGATGGGCATAAACCAGGAGTGAGGAGATGTGATCGCATTGGACTTTGACAGGACACCCCACTGTCTTGTCAGGGATAGGGTCGAAAGAAGAAAGACAAAATGGAAGGCTATAGCATTGTTCTGTTGTGTGGGTTGACCTGTCTGCTCTACAGTCACCATGTGCAGGTAGCATTTTCCTTTCCCCTGTTTCTGGGGGGCAACTTCTCTGAGAACAAAAATCCTTAATGTGTCCTCAGGCTGATGTTTGATCTTTTAAGATGCTGCCTGCTTGCAAGATGGGAATCAAAGGGCAATGCCATAATCACAAGCACTTGTGTATCACTCCTGCCTTGCCAATTTGCATACAGGAGAAAATGCAAACAAATTTCTCAGGAGGCTGTATGACTTGGAAAACTTCCAGAATTCCTTCAGGCAGCAGTAAGATTAAGGACATCCATAGTTTACCTGGGGATCCAGAACCTAGACTAATGTAGCTAAAATTCGTGGTTCCCATGCCACGTGACTCTGCATTTGGGAATTTGATGCTCGCCCAGCCCCTGCTCTCAGGTACCTGGAGCCACTGCAGTGCTGTGCCAGGCTTATTCTGGGCATGATTTTGTGGAGGTGGCAATGCCCCTGTGGATGGCAGCTGTGCCCTTCCTTGCATTCAGGCTATTCTGCAGTAGGCAGTGTTGGATTTTGAATGCTTGTGCCTTTCCAGTTTACTAGTGGATCTCCAAAGGAAAAAAATCACAAAAAGTCTGAAGTGTCAACTGCCATGTTAGATGACGCTGGCATATATTTCTGCCTAATAAATAAATAAATCCTTGGCCATGATTCTGTCAGAATGTCCCCAAAACTGAGTCTCTGGGTCAGTACAAGAAACAACTGACCAGGTCAGGTTTCCCAGGTAAAATGTTTTTGGGTTTTGTTTTTTTTTGTTTGTTTGTTTTTTTGTTTTTTTTTTTGTTTTTTTGTTTTTTTGTTTGTTTGTTTGTTTTGGGGTTTTTTTTGTTGTTGTTGTTTTGTTTTGTTTTTAATAATTGAAACCATAAAAGCTGAAGTATTCATTAAAATTTGTTAGGTGAATTACTAGTTATTGCACTTTCATTTTACAGGTGCTACATGTGAATGGAGGTAGCAAAACAAAGAGAACCAAGAGAGAGATGTCTTGGGCGTAGCTCAGGATACACAGAGACAGACACCCCTAGGGAAGGAGAGTTGCAAAAAGGCATCAAAATGGAGTTCACTGAACTGGCTTTTAAAGCTTTTGGGAAGTGTCCTTTTTTAGCAAGCCTTTAAAGTCAATTATCCACACAGAATGTGTTTCATGTTTGTCTTGAGGATAAAGGCAGTGAGATTTCATTATTTATCTGCCTCGTACCTCAAGTTAGCCTCTGAGCATGCAGTCCCTGGCCCTGTGCTAGACAAGAGGCAGCAGATCGCTGTCTATTGACAGGAGAGCGGGAGAAGCGCCTTCCGCTCGGTGCCGGCTGCAAAGAGGGCAGCGAGGCATTCCTCGAAAGCAGGAGACGCCCTATTCCCCACTGTCAGACACTGTCAGAGTGGGAGAGAAAAAACAAAGCCACACTAAAGTACAGGAGAAATCCCTGGAAAATAGCTCAGACGGTATGCAAGCACAACTTCTGCCCACAAAGAGGGCTTGCCTTAGATCCCAAGCTCCAGAAACGGAGGAAAAACAAACACAGCTTTTGGAATTGACCTGGCAAAATGGAGTTGGCTCCCTTCTGTCACAGGACTGCATGGTGGGGACTGTCCTCGTGCAGGCAGCTGGGTCTTTCTATCCCCAAAATGGCTTTTTCATTCTCTTGAAGGTCATCCTTGAAGGAATGTATCTGTCCAACACAGGAGACTTCCAGCGCTTTTGAGTTCAAAAAGACAGGAATTTTAGCACTAATACAGGAACATCAGTTTCTGGACAAGTACAGCCTGTCTACAGAAGGGCAGGGGAAGCCCCAGCCTACCTGCTCTGAGCTCAGCTGCTGTGCTCTTCCCATTTGGAGAATGGGAAAGAACAAGAAAGATCCCGGTCCTGCCAATCCCGCTCAGGTTTCTCACATGCTTAAACTTTCACACATGCCCTCATTTACAGTAATGGGACTTGAAATTAACTCCTTTGTATTACTTTAGGCGTGTTTCTTACACACTGCTGACAAGGAGCTCAATCCCTGTGTCGAAGGAAGGTTTTCAGAGCCATTAGGTACAACAACTCCAGCAGGCCATTGTAGTGTCCTTGGATGGTATTCCCTGGAGGTGTCCAGTCAGTCTGTCTGAGTTCAGGTGTGTCTCACAGCTGTTAAATAATTCCCCCCCGTATCTTCAAGTTATTTCTGTCAGCACAAGCTCTTTATTTACACAATAGTTCTGGATCTGTTTGTTCTTTTCTGTAGTTATATATGCCCATGTAAACTGCATACAAGTTGCCACCATTGTTGCCCATTTTGCACAGGTGTGGAGAGCACAAAACCAGGCTAGTTCAGCTCGTGGTGTACAGGTGAGCCAAAGTGGCTTCCATTTATGGGCCTCCCTATGGCATAAAGGGAAACACAGAGTGTGGGCTCCTCTACTGTGGTTATACACAACACAGCCCCCTTTCTTCCAAGTGTCATGCTGTGAAAAATGTTCAATTCTTCTTTACTGCTCAGCCTTGAGAAGGAAATATCTTCTTTACAGGAAATGGGACCCCCACTTTATTTTGGGCCTTTGTGGAATTGGTTGCTGCTCAAACCCAGCAATAGGAATGGGCTTACAGTTGAAGGGCTGAAAAGGCACAGGAAATATTTTTTTTAAAAAGGATGGATTGATGATGACATGTGGGAGCACAGACATAACTTTTGAGGTCCATGGACCACTTTCACCACAAAAATGCAACCTGGGAGTCTGGCCCACTAGTTTAATCTCTCTGCCAATTTAATCCCATTCACCTGGTGTGATTTCACGGTGGTGGTGGCAGCGCTCTGATGCCAGCCTGGCATGGCATGGCAGATTTTGCAGAAGAGAAGTGACTAAATAATTTTTTTTTGTCATATGATGCCCACACGGCTGTAAATAAATGTGATTACAAGCTGACATGGCTGGGAATTAAATCATGAGGAACTAAATAATAAACTTGTCTTCCAGCTGCTGGTTTAGACTGAAAGCAACACTGAAATGATGTGTATCTTTTCCAATGTATTGTAATAGTCTATGATCCTGCAAACATGATGCACATCTCTTGCACTTTATTCTGATGTGTAGGGCCATGGATTTCAACCTGGGACTGATAGATGCGTGTTGGCCAGAATGCTTTTATGGCTCTGTGGGTGAAGTTCTGTCCAGGCAGACGTGGCAGGGTCCAATGAAAGTTCTCAGCAGAGGCAACCATGGCTGTGTTGATACAGTTGATATTAAGTGGAAATTGCCACAAAACTAGAAAATATCACCAAGGATGTTTACCTTTGTCTTCCTGTGCGACTTTACCTGCACACTGATGTAGTTTTCTTGCAAAAAGGAGGGCAGTCAGGGATTTTAAATTGATTGCTTTTATGTTTACTTCTGATGACAATTTTTACTTGTATTTTTTTCTTATTTATTTTTTGGATGACCTTCAGAAATTCCCAATTAATGTTAAAAAATGTTTTTAATAAGAGGGAGGAACAAGAGAGCTTATTTTTTGTGGTTCTGATGGGAGGTTTTGTAAGGGGAAAATCACCGTCATTGTCATAGCCATTAGTGTTCTGATTTTGGAGCAGTGGAAACGTAAGCAAAGATTTATTTTTGAAAGGCCTCACTTTGGTTGATGACAGAATACTCACCTCCTAAATTTAGCAATGCTGTGTCTCCAGTGTATATTTACATTATTAGTCACCTTTAGGCCCACGTTTGCAGTGATCAGCACAGGCTTGGAAGTCACTCTTCATCTTTGTGTACCACTGTCACAGAGGGTACCTGTGCATCCATGGCCCTGCCCAGGGGGCTGGAGTTGTGGATTCCAGTGGAAACACTTCCAGAATTGGAGTGACTGGAAAGAGGGGCAACACAGCGGCAGCCTGAGCTGTCTTTGTTACCATGACTATGGTGGGAAAAGAAACAATAACCATAGACTATCCCGAGTTGGAAGGGACCCACATGGATCACTGAGTCCAGCCCCTAATCACAACTATAATAATGGTCACCTTGTATCATAGTCCCTGAATTTAGGTATTTATTGCTCCACTACCCCAGCCTTTGCATTTCCTCTGGCTTTTTCATGAAAACCCATGATCCCAGGGGCAGAAACACGGCTTGTGCCCGCAGTTCAGAGGATGCAGTTGTGGTAGCTGAGCAGCTTCAATTTTTGTGGCAACACTGATCACAGGCAGGCTGGGCACTGCTGGCAGCCCGGCCGCACTGCTGCCCGGGGGGACACAGGGAAAGGCCGAGGGCAGCGGTGTGTCCCGGCCCGCTCAGACCGACACTTGTTACTGCGCTGCGAGCCCGCGGGGCGGGGGCTGCGGGGCGCCCGGGGCCGCCGTGCCGCAGCTGATGTAATGCTGCTGGGGAGGGTGCTGCGGGTGCTGCTGCTAGTGCTGGTGGTAGTGCTGCTGCTGGAGATGTTGCTGCCGCTGCTGGTAATGCTGGTGGTAGTGCTGCTGCTGCTGCTGCTGCCGCCGCACGTGTCTGCGGCGCGCCCGGGCGGTGCGAGCGCCGTGCACGCCGCCCGACACACACACACGCATATACACACACAGACACACATATACACACACAGACACGCACACACACACGTGTATGTGTTGTTTTCCCCGCCGAGCCGCCCCGGGCACAGCGCCCCGCTCGGCTCGGCTGGCAGGGCGGGGGTCTCGGCGGTGCCGCCGCCCCCCCGGCCCGTCCCCCTCCCCTCCCCTCCCCTGCCCTCCCCTCGCTCGCTGCCGGCGCTGCGGGGCGGCCCGTGT
>JAWWMP010000018.1:13716602-13738724 GCA_035047865.1 Dendrocincla tyrannina | reverse complement strand
AGGCGCTCGAGCGCTGCTGCGGCAGAGGCCTAGTGCGGGCAGCGCCGCCCGGCATGGCCGAGCAGCAGCCCCCGGAGGGCGCGCAGCCGCCGCGCCGCCCCGCAGGGGCCCTGCCGGCACTGCTGCCCGCGCTGCAGGGCGGGGAGGCCAGCGCGCTGCAGCACAAGATCCGCGGCTCCATCTGGTAAGGGCCGGGCCGTGCGGGGCGCGGGGCGCGGCCCCTTTGTGCGGGAGGGCCCCGCGTGTGCCCGGCCGAGCGGGCCGTGCGGGGCCGCCCCCGCCGACCTCTGCTGCTCGGCCGGGCCGCTGCGGGCTCGGCTGGCACTCGCCGGGTCTGCAAGTTCCTGCATAGCAATCCGGGTTGTTTGGGGCATTGATCCCCGCCCCCCCCCCCCCCCAAAAATTAAAAGAAAATTCCTAGTAAAGCAGCGTTTTACTGAAGGATTTTATTTTGCGTGCATTGGGGGAACGAGGTGAATTGAGTTTAGCCTACTGCAAGTAAAGCAGTTTGGGGTTGTTTTTTTTTTAAATATCTGCAAGAGACTGTCACCTGCAACATTTGTGTTTCATGTATGTTTTTAAAAGCTGCTTTTGGCTGAGGGCGCCGATAAAGTATAGTGAAAGTTGGGAGCTGTAAATACAGATTGCTCATATATAATGTTTTCGTTTACGTACACACACCATGTATATTTTATACACATACTCATCCCAATAAAAACATACTGATCTAGCTTGCATATTACGTCATATTACAGTTAGAGTGTATAGTTTGAATGGATGTAGCTGGAAAAGAAAGAGGATCTGCATATAATTTTACCTTCTGATTCTTTTATTATATGGCATGCTGAAATTGCATTTATTATTGGGATGGTAGTTGTTTTTATTTATTCAAACAGTAAATAATAGTTCTTTCTCCTTAACTACACTTGCTACCTTTTGTTTTGGTTTTCTCTGCAATGTGACCTAGAGAAGGAATATGAACTGCAGAATTTCCTGTCTGTTTGGATCACAAAATCTTCACACTTTACCAATTTATGATGGTATTTAGTGATGGCCTTTGCATATTTTCTTCTTTTTGCATGAACGTGCTGTTTGGAAACGAGCCTGGGAGAGCGTGTTTACATTGCATTCAGATTAGGTATCGTGTCCAAGTTGAAGACAAAATGGCTACTAAGTAAAACCTCTGCTTTTATTGTGGGTTTTCTTTTCAAAGGAAAAGAGCACATATGTTAAGTCGCTGAAATGAAAGCTGCTTGTGTGATTCAGGTGAACTTAATGAATAGCCCGAGCCCACGTTTGGTACAAAGGAATGCAGCGTTTCTGCCGGTGGCAGTGGCTCTCCTGGTGCCAGGTGCCTGTGCCCAGCAGAGGGTTCGCCAGCACCTTGCAGCCCTGTCTCCTGGTACTTTCAGGGCGTTCCTCAGCTCCACACGGGTGTTCTCCTGGCTACCTGCTTCCTGCACCGGGCTGCCGCTTCCCTGCTGCTTTCAGGCAGCATCCGTTCCCTGTGGGCTGTGCTGTTGAAATGCAGTGTTTGAAGAGAAGGTTATTTTTTATAAGAAAACCTTTTCTTTGATGTCTTCAAATCTCATGTTTGGCTGTTGTGATCAAGCAGTCTGCCTTTGAGGCTGGAGTGTCATGTTAATTTGCATCTTCCTGTCGATGTGGTTGTTTTGGAGCAGCGAGGATGAGGAGCATTGCCAGGGATGTGGAGCACGCTGCACCCGAGTAAACAGTGGAAAGGCTCCTTCTGTCCTGGCAGTCTCGGCTCTGCTGCTCTGCTCTTTGGTACTGGTGGTGGATGAACAGTAGGAGAGGTTGTGGAAGGCTGGTTGTGAAAATGGCAGTGCCCTGCAGTTACCAAAACTCAGTGTAATGTGCAGAGGAGAGCTTCCTCTTTTCTTCTTGCCTCCTCTTCCTCCCCTCTTCCCCTGCCATGCCAGTTGCATGTGCTGGCAGGCTGGTGCATTCAATTCCCCCTCTGCTTCCCAAAGGGTTTAGAATATCCAGATTAGCATTCTTCTCTGTTGTTTTGCCCCACCTCTTCTTTTCCTACACGTGTTTGTGCATAGTGGATGGAGGTTTTTAGTTGGTTGTGTTTCTTATTGTTTTGTTGTTTTTTCTGATTTTTTTCTTTTTTAAAAGGGTTTTGGTCTTCAGAGTATATTGTCAATGAAAATAGTAGTAGAGCAAAATATAGCAGCTACTGAAATACTGGACTTGAGGATCACAAACAAGTCTGTGCTTGTCCCTCCACTGTACAGTCAAATATAAATATAGAGTGTGATGCAGGCCACGAATGGGACAATGAGATATCCGCTGTCTCAACTCGTACTTATTTTATTCTGTTTATTAAATTAAAATGTAGTTTGACAAAAACATCTTAAGGAATTGCGTACATGTGGAGTCCCTTAAATTGGAACAATAGGTTAAGTCCTGCTGGTCACGTTTGCAGGCACAGTCAATGTATGTACTGAAGACTTAAAAATGTACTTGCTAGAAGTCCAGCCTATTTGGGAGGGGTTTTTTCTTGGTTTTTTTTTAGGGGAGGCAGGGAGGGATGGTTTTTAGCATATAAAGTGACCTTTAGTTTGAACTGAGGAGAAGATAAAATAGTGACTTAGCTGTGCTTAAAAACAAATCAGGAAGCATTTATTTGTACTACAACATCACACAGAGATATTTACCTGCTGTTTGTTACAGTGATTGCAGCTCATCACTGTGGGGCTGTGTTTGTGTCCTGCCTGCCCCACTTGAACACATCCAGCAGAGTGGGGTCTGGTTGTGTCTCGTGCTGCCTCTGTGAGTTGCTGGGGCGGTTGGGTGTTCTTACGGTGTGGGTGAAGCGGGCAGAAATAATGCTGTATGTCTTTTCCCAGTGACGGATTAGAAGTCTAGACGGGGAGAACACGTCTTTGGGAGCCCAGCCTGGCTGATTAGTGTCAGGATGGGCGGCTTTCAAAATTGCCCTGGTCTTCGCTGGACACTGGGCCTTACTCTGCCCGGTTTTATTTCCCTTTAGATTCGTTAAAGCTTTTCTATTTATTAATAGCTTTTTGTCCAGACGTTAGAGCCTGAGGCAGGAAAACCTCCCTAGTCAGCTGTCTGAGCATATAGACTAATGGGGTTTCAATTATTTTCTTTGGGTGAGGGTCGTGTGTTACTGAATGTGTGTTATGTGTATGTGATGTTTCTGTACCCAAACATATGATGGGGGGAACAGAGTCTACTCAGTATCACACTGAGTTGCCAAAGAATGTCTTATCCCTGAAGATGGCGAAGTGTGAATGTGAGACAGCATGGCATGAGGATTGAGATGTGGGGATGGCTGGGGATGATGGTGTCGGCTGAGGGTCTGTCTCGATGGCGTATAAGAAAAAGACCCAGAGTTTTTGGCAATTGAATCCCTCTGTTCAGTGTATTAGTCCAAAATCCAGTAGCTGTGAACGTTGAAGGAATGGGCAGGTTTGTTTTCTCGTTCACTGTTGCAAATAAGTGGTGATGATTCTTCAATAAGCACTTGTTTACTGTTGTAAATAGTAATCTGGTGCTTGCATCTGTGCATGGGTTGGCCCCAGCCTCTTTCACCTTGCCTGCATCTCAGCTCTTTTTGTCCTAAAGGCATCTGTTAGGATTTGAATATAGTAATTCTGCTCGAGAGATTAATTTCTCTCCTTCCCCTCCCCAGTGTCTCGTGTGTAAACCAGGCTGAGGACCAGGCGTGGAGCGGCAAACACAAAGCATTGCGTTTGCAGCCATTTCAGCTGGACATGGGTTGGGTTTCAGACCTGTAATTTTTGTCCTCAAATCACTCTTCTAGCTAGAAGTTGTAATGGCAAACCACATGAGCTAGGCTGGGCAGTGCCGAAATTATATGTCCTAAGGCCCAGTTTGTCTCATGTTGAAGGAGGAGTAGGAGGTAAATTGTGCCTTTGCTCGTTTTGGGCTCTTGGTATCGTGCTAGAAAACCAGATGAACTGATTGTAACACCAATGTTTTCTAATCATTGGAAGGCTCCATTCTTTCCCAGACTTACATCATTCCAGCTCCCTCCTGCAGTTGCATCCATCGCTCCTCATTAGGCATTGTCAGCAAGCGTGGATCGTCACTTAGCTGTTGGCACAGCAAATGTTCTGCAATTTGGGAAATGCCATTGAGGTTTTTCATTACAGGAATTGTTACTTATTTGTATAGTCAGGTCAGCAGAAAAAGTGATTGACAGTCTTGATATTTTTAATAAAATGCTTGGCAATGAAGAGAAGCTGAAGGGGTGTGTGTTTCAGGCTCTTGCCAAAGCAGGTGGATAGACCTTTTTGGTAGTTTTCTTCTGCAGTTGAAATTTCTGTAACACCCTATGTGTATTTTTTTGAAAACAGATTTCTTGAGTCAAGTTGGATTAATCTGTAGACCAATGCATCTGGATTTTCACTCTGTTCTGTAGCTTGGGAGGGAGAGGCAGAGAATAAGAGAAAAAAAATCAACATAACTGTCAGTATTTTGTTACGTGGCCAGTCAAAATTGAGTGGAGAACTTAAAATTTCATTGGATTGCAGACCCTTTGTGGTTTTTCTGTACCCCTACCCCAAAATGCCCCATCATTCCCTCCTTTGTCATGGTAAATGCATTATTAGAGGTGGGAAACACAATTTGTAATTCTTCAATTACAGATTGACTGACTTCTGTGGGGAAAAGTAAATAATTATCACTGACAGGTGTACAGGCTGCATTCAGTTCACTAAATCTGTGCAACATCAGAAGTGTGAAGGCTACCTTGAGTCCCTCAGCTCAGATATGCTGTGAAAACTGCAAAGATTTCTTGTCACTAACTCAGTTTTCCCTGGCTTTTTGGTTCCATTGTTTCCAGATGATGGTGAGACTTGCCTGTCCTGAATGTAAGTGGTCAAATACATAGGAAAAAATTGAACTGTGGACACATTTTAGAGTTCATGATGATTTCAGGGAAGGTCAGGCCTCCTTGGGCAAAGCATTTAGCAGCATGTCATTCTCCTTCACACTCTGCTTCCCCAAATGGGTGGGAACAGAAAGTGGAATTTGTTTCATTTCACTCCACCTGGTTCTGTACGAGTTGTGGAGAAAATGTATTGTTATGGAGAAAACCCCCTGCATTTCTGAGGTGAGGGCCAGCTCCTGGGGAAGATGTTTCCTTAGAACAATCCATCTGATCACTTCATGTGCCTGTTTCTCTTTGTAAACAAATTTCAAACTGTGTGCCAGGGTGTAACCATCTGTGGTGCAGGTCTCCTGAATTTGGGCAAAGTAAATCCTCTGCACCATTTGCCACTTTTTCAACTCGACTGCTCCTGGAGATGGGCTCTGTGAGCTGTTTGCAGATCTGCCATTCCCCTGAAGAAGGCCCAGGTATACCCTTTGTGTGTTCTGCACATTCCTGTGCAGAGGAAAGCCCTGTCCATGCCGCCGGCTGTGGGAGCGGGCAGGTCAGCGGCAGAACCCGTGCCAGGGTGGCGTGGGAGGAGAAGCAGCTTTCCAAAACGGGGCATGGCCACCACCGTGGTGGAGTTTCTAGGTCAGCAGGTGTGGAAGCCAATTTGGTCTGCAGGCGTTTTTACAAGGTTAGAAAATAAACCTGAATAAAATGAATGGTGACCTTTATGTAACCTTTTGAGAATGGAGTTGAGGTTTTATTGAATATCCTGGCTCTGAGTTGGATGGAATAGCTTTGCAGAAAAAATAGTCTTTATAAATCTGCTTTTAGGAAGAGTGGATTTTTCACTTTTGCTTGTAGGTTTTGTTTGTCTTTGTTTCTTGAAACAATCGAATCTAATAAAGTATATGAGGGGAAACAATATTCAAGTAATAGTAGATTTGGATAAGTTTTACTGCTCTTCATTTAAAATGCATTAGAGTGCATTAAGTTGTTGACTTCACAGCATCAAACGTATGCAATTCTTTGTTTCATAAACATTTTACTCTCTACTGCAGGAGTTTCATCATGGAAGCAAGTCAAATTGTGTGACATTATGATTCAGAGCAGCATTTCTAATGAGTCCTTAATAAGCCGAGAATTGCAGGATTGTCATCCCAGGCCCCCATAGCTGGGTTGCTTGCCCCTGGGGGCAGTTCTGTTGGATGTACATGTGTCTGTGTCTCATTGGCGAGTAGGAAGCCAAATCTCTACCTGAAAAGAACACTTGGAACCCCTCCCCAGAAGTTTCTGGATGCTGCAGAAATTAATCAGAATAAACATAGTATATATGTGAGATGACAGTACTGCTTGATGATCAGATTTATATTGAAGCACTGATTAATCTTGTAATTAATTGCAGCTTGGGGTGGTTTTGTTAGTCTTTTTGTGTGTGTGTAGTTTTGAGAGCAGGGGTTGAGCTTAATGTTTTTACACAGATCCCATAACTTATGTATGTTGCCTTCTCTTGTTACTCGACTCTGCTGCTTGCCAAACAGAAGTATTTGGAGAAGGGCCAGAGCTGCAAAATTCAGATCAGGATCCAAATTTGGATTTTTGGTTCAAGCCTTTCTAATATCTAATATGACAAAGCCTCATATATAAATAAGGAACTCTTTATTTATAAACTGCGGTGAGGAGGAGTTGGAGGTAGCTTTTCAGCTTGCCTTTGGAGCAGTCCAAGTAGAATGCTGGACTGTATGTTTGAAAAGTTCTCAGCAGGTGATTCAAAAGGTAAATTGAATAGATGAAAAAGCAGTGGGTGCTCTGTCACCCAGAAGGAGCCCGAGCAAAAGGCCAGGCACACATTGGTACTTTCAAGCCAGTGAGAAGAATCTCCTAAATCTAAAAATTCTGGAAGTGATGGCATGTTTTTTGGTGTTCTCTTAGATCTTTGGGAATTTTGAGGGTTTGTTTTGTTTTGTTCTAAATGGAGTTAGCCAGTATCTCAATTTTAATGCTTTCTTGATTTAATGGAAAAAGGATTATCTCCCATCAAGTAGGATGCTTGTTATCAGCTGCTGTGCCATCAACAGGCTTTCAGTAAGCTGCCAAGTGTTTTGTGTTGTTGAATGTTTAATCATTAAGACAGTGGAAAAAAATATTCAAAACTTCCCAAATATTTTCCTTGTTGCCTGTTTTTAATTGCTTGTGGCTGCTGCAGTGACACTGTACCCGTCAAAGGGTGGGGTGGCCCGGTGTTGCTGCGGGCAGGACTGGGGATGGGGATCTGTGGGTGGTGGGACCTGCACTCTGGCACTCTGTGGCGTGGGGGTCTCCCGTGGGTACCTGCCAGGCTCTTTTTTTTGGACCCTGTTGGTCTTACACCCGGTGAGTGGTCCAGCCTTTGTCTGCTGTTCGGGCTGTGTGAGCTGTTGGCTCTCCCCAGCTGTGACCCTGAACACCCTGCGTGGTGCAGCACGTGGCGGTCGCTGGGCCAGGGGATGTGTCTGTGGATGTGGGGCTTTTGGGGTGGACCTGTGCTCCTCCACAGCACCCAGTCCTGCTGAGCCCTTCCCAGGAGCTGGCTGGGAGTGCTATCACTTTCCCATTGTCAGGTACTTCAAGTTTGGGAAGAAAATCTTGTTCCGGGGAAGAACTTGTTTATTAAATGAGGCCTATTCATATCTCCTCCTGAGAGGAAGTTTGTGGCCAGGTGTCAGGGTCCGTGATCGATGGCTGTCCTTTCTGATGGATGGCCTCACAGACGTGCAGGCAATCCCTGTTCCTTAGGCAGAAGTTCCTAAGTGCCATTATAAGGTTGTTGGGACACCTGCGAGTTAAAATACGGGACAGCAGGAATTACAGTCCATTACTCTGGCTGCGTGTAAAGCAGTGAATTGAACTATTTTTAGAGCAGTCAGCAATACAAACTGTTGAAACTTTTTCTTAGTACAAGGTCGCCTGGAAGTGTCTGCCTCAGGCCTCCCTTGGACAAACAGGAATTAGTTTGTGAGCAAGGTGTGCTGGATAGTAGGATGGGCAATTGGTTCTCCTGCATTTTCCTCACCATCTTCTTGCCATTTTTTTAGAAATCACTTGAAAATACTTGGAGTAGTCTTTGTGACCAGTGAAAATACTTCTGTGTGCTGTCTCCCTAGCTCTTCAGAACCACTACCATATTAAAATACAGACTGGAAAGGCGGTTACTCAGTACCACAAGTGGTAAAGCTCTGAAAGCTTGTAAATTGAAAAGCTTTAACATCTATTTAATTGTTTTTGGGATGGACTTTTAGTCTTGTTTTTTAAACTGCTTGGAAAAATGGTGACAAGTCCTACCTCCAGAACCACATGTTAGTTTTATTGCTAATTCAGTGGAGGAAAGTACTTGAGATGCTTATTAAGCTGGGGGAAGGAATCCTGGAAGGAGATTGTGGATCCCATGTGAATGCTGTGTCTGGAGGCCATCTGAAGTTGAGACCCAACACTTCTGTTTCAGGGCTGGACATGCTCTGGCAGGCCAGTCTCTCGTCTGTGCTGGGGGTGTGCAGGCAGGAGTCTCTTGGGAAGAGCAGGCAGGTGGTGGAAGCTCGTGCTGGATGGGTTCCCCTGGTGAAGTGAGCTGTGCCTGTTGGTCCTTGGCATCATCCTCTTACAGTTTCTGTGTCCCACACTGTGTTGGGGTTCAGGTGCTTTGTGCTTCTCGTGGTGTTTCTCAGTGCAAGGTCAGTGATCGCTCTGTGATCCATGTGCTGGCTCGGTGGAAATTGGGAGCTGTGAAGCTGGACAGTGCTCAGCCCTTGCTGAAAGCTGTAGCTCTTTCTGCTGTGGTGGGACTGACTGAAGCAAAGGCCAAAAATCATTTTGGAATAATCTTGCAGGAGTCAGACAGTGCCACAGTAACCTTTTATCCAAGCTCTGACAAAGCATGACGAAGTTAATTTCATTAAGGGTGTATAAAAAGTTGGTCTATTTTCATTATGTTTTGATATTTTTTTATTTTTTTTTTGTTTATTAAGCCTTTTGGCATTATAAGGAGAACCTACAGTTGCTATTGGTGGTCATGTAAACTAAATAAGTTAGCTGATATTTAAAAGACAGTCAAATTATTCCCTGGCAGTAATTGGAAGCTGCACACCTGGAACCACAGCTTGCTGAAGAGCTAAGCCAGCTTTTGGCTCCAGGAGCCTGCTCTGCAGCATTACCTTCATTATGCTTGATTCCAGTGGTATAGTTCAATCACTGACTCCTAAAAAGTTGAGAGATGAATTGGCAATTGAGAGAAAAGTGTATTTGCCTCTTCCATTCAACAAGTGAATGAAATGGGATTGACAGATCTAATTTTTAAAACGTAGAAATACCTCCAGAAAAGGAAATTTTGAACAAACTCGTATCAGCTGTATTTAACAGCTGGTGATGGCTTACTGGGAGAAAACCCAAGTAATGGACAAATGTGCTGAAGACATAAGAAAAAGCACTTATTTTGCCTTTTACAGCAGTTTGGAAATGCTGGTGTGTTTAATTACATTGGACAAAGGTTTGTCTAAATGCAGTTAAAAATTAATCTTATACATCATTTTATCATGCAAATAATACCAAAATGCTGACCCTAAAGATTTGGTAACGTATGTAATGAAGCCTGGGATCCATGAAGGTATTCAGACACCTATCCCTTATTGATTACTTCCAAGTAGAAGCCAGGTGTCTGATTACCCTGTAGATCCATGCCTGAATGTACTTTGATTAGTCAATTTCCCTGGTTAATAATGACTAAAAAAGGTAATGGTCCTGAGCTTGCAGGCTAAGAGTAAAAACAAAATACAAGATACTTTGTTTTGTTTAGTACCAGTGAGTTTAAGCAGTCCCCATTTAGCTTTCATGGAAGATATTCCTATGGATTGCATCTTTTTCTTGCTATCAGCTTACTTCTCATGGAGGGATTAAGAAAGTGGGTTCATCTACCACCATGGTTTGTACAATCGAGTGAGTGAAACTTGTGGCTTGATTGAAAAATAAAATACAGATCATGGGAACTGTGAAAACCTCTCTGTGGACATTTGGTCACACATGTATGTCCTGGGATGTTGTCAGTCTGTAGCTCCAGCTGCTCAGGCTGAAAGTACCTGCAATGGGCAAGGGTGTGCAGAGCAGAACCTGATAATTGTTCTTTGTCACTTCAGTACAGGCCTTAGTTACCACTGAATACTTTAATTACCAGTAGCTTTGTGGTAAATGAGGCCCAGTGTAGGATCAGGAGATAGCTCAAGTACATTGTATTTTTCTGGAATTTGTCAAACTCAGAAAGGTTGTGGTTTGATTAGTTCAGCGGCTGACCAAGGGAGTGGCAAAGCAGCATATAGTTCACCTTGAAAACGGAAATCAAACTGTGTTAGTAATGAGGAAAGGATGTTTTCAATCCCTTGGTGCAGATATCTGCTCTCCCACTGCAATGTTTACGCATGATGTAGTTCACAGGAATGAAAATCCAGACCGATCAATTCTGTAGTGCCCTTAGACAATGTCTCCTTCTGGAAGGACCCATCAGACAAGTGGGTAACATTAGTGTGAGACTTTTACAGAAGTAAAAGGGATATTTGGGATATACGTGTTATAAATAATGAATCAGTGCAAGTGTTCAGCAATTTGTCTTAATAGGGGGCTAAACTCAGTGACCCGAGTGGCTGTGGCTTCAGCACTTTGTACTAGGACAGGTCACATGCCTTCTGCTATGTTTTCAAAAAGAAAACCATGACAATATGAAAACTTCTGGAATAGATATCAAAATGCATATGGACAATGCTGTGCCTGCAAAGCAGGTGTGTTACTTGAGAAGAAAATGGCTAAGTTCCCAGTTTTTTTGGTCCTGTCCCCTTGGTTGCCTGCAGCCAACTGGCTGCACACGTCGTCCTCTTCTGAGGAGACAGAGTAGTGAGCCCAAAAGTTGTGGGGTATTAAGTACTGGTCAGACGCCTGCTGTTGATAATTTCCATTCATAAATCGGGTTTTACATGAAAGAAATAACTCTCGTAGACTCACTGGTTCATTTATCATGGCTGCAGAGGCAGCCTGGCAGGGAAGGAGGAGTGGGTGGAGCGAAGGTGCCCGAGTGGGTGATGCTGGCCTGCCCCTCGCTTGCAGTGTGCGCAGTGCTGGCAGTGGGGCTCTCAGTCGGTGCTGCTGCCGTGGGGCTGGGCAGCCCTGGTGGGGCCACAGCCCCGGGGCTGGTAACCGTGGGCCAGGTGGGAGCAGCCCTTCCTGCAGTGCAGGCCCCTGTAAGGGGCTCGTTGGACGCGGTCCGTCTACCACGTAGGAGTGAGTGCAGTGGTGTTTAAACCCAGCTTTGTAGGTGCAAAATGAAATAAATGCATGCATGTATGAACTTAGACAACATTAACTTAATTAAATTTTGTGCAGCTCTAATTTTAAGCAAGTGTAGCTTACAGGTTTAAACAAGCTTTTGAGTCTGCAAGTAAACTGAAGTTCACCTGGGTTGTAGGTGAGGGGAACTCAAACTTTCCAAAATAAATCCTTGAGAATTGGAATAGAACATGTTTGTAACTTTTCTGAAGACCCTAGTTTAGGGTTTAAAAGCATTTTAAAAGATGCCACAGACCTGTGCTTTTTTACCCCCAGAAGCAGAGGATGAAAAACTGATGGGTTACATTGCTGTAGCATTCAGTGAATTGACCTTTGAGGTAGGCAGGAGACTTCTGGCTCACAGCTTTTTTTTTTTGCAGAGACCAGGCAGTTTTTGTGCTTGGAGTGGGTCAGAGCTGATAAGCAGAGGTGAGTGAGAAATGCCCCAGTGTGCAGGTGAAGGCTGAATGGTGGAGGCCTGAAAGAACCTGCAGGAGCTGAGCAAGGTGTTTTTTGAGATGAGACGTATGGTTGCCATCAGGCAGCAGTGCCGTGTTCATCCTGCCTACATCCAGCTTTAAATTTTCACCTCTACAAAAGAAGTCAAGGACAGGAGTAGGGTTCTGGGGTGTGCCTGTGAGCAGTACGGCACAGGCTGGGGAGAGAAGTTGCCTTTCCTGTGGCAGTGAAACCATGCCCATCTAGCAGGAAGAATCAAGTGACCCTTTTAGTAGGCAGATGCTTGGAGGGTGCACTCGGGGCATTACTCAGCTCAGGGAAACCTAAGAGGTTGCAAGGATTGCATTCCCTGGGAGTCAGCAATTGGGTACAGGTTCCTCAAGTAGAAAAAAGGGTGCGGAGGAGCTGTGTGATGGGCAGCCATGAGAGGAAAGGGGGCAAGGAGAGGGAGGAATGCACATATCCAGGGAGACTGGGGCAGAAGTGGAGGTAATAGGATGTTGCAGGCAGAATCACAAGGAGGGGGCTGCATTAAAGGTGGATTTGTTTGCAGAAAGGCAGGCTGATGCCTGGGGGGGAGCTGGGTATCTGTGGCATTGAGGAGGGTCAAAGAGTGTGCCAGGGAAACCCTCTGGGTATAGCTGGAGCTCCCCAGTGCAGTGTCTGTGAAAGGCCTGCTGCAGCTCTTGGAATGCTTCTCTGCTTCCCAGTGCAGGTAGCACTGAGGTGGCAGCATGGCATGGAGGCTGGGGCTCCTTTCCAGGCTGGCAGTGGGACACGTGCAGCTGTGGACCCTGCAGGTTTTGGAGAAGGGATGTCTGTGGGGAGTGTCTGAGTACCAGCTGGTCGTGGCACCAGTGGTGTGAGGGGCTCAGCAGTGCAGCAGGATCTGCCCTGCCCCGTCAGGTTAAGGCCACAGAAGAGCTTGGGTAGGACTGGGTTGTGGCACTGCAAACCTGGCAATACCTCCCTGGGCACCAAATGAATAGGGAAATGAAGAAGTAGAACCAATAGCGAATCTCTCTGTTAATATAACCATAACTAACATAGCTGTGGGTCCTGAAAACGTTGAAGGAAATAATGTGAAATAAAGAAGAAACGCAGCTTTTATCAGCAGGCTTAAACGTGCCATGCAGGCACCTGCAGCAGCACTGGGCAACTCGTGTGGCGAGGAAGCCTTGCTGCAGAGCTGCTGACACTGGGAGCTCTTACACTGGACCCGGCGCTGAGCTCCGAGCTGTGTGCAGGACACAGCCCTGTGCAGATTTGTACATGTAGGGCGGTGTGTTACGTGTAACCAGAGTGTGGAACTGTTCCCATTTGCTCGTCTAAGTGTTGTTTTGCTTTGCCATGAGCTGTCTGTAGCCTCCCTTTCCCAAGGGAAGGGCAGCTCAGGAGCAGGTCTGTGTCCTCTGGCAGGCTTCCTCCTCCTCCTCCTCAGCTGGTTGGCCCTGCAGGCACGGAAGGGAAACGATTTTGTGCACATGTGTTTTTTGGGTGCGCTCTTCTCCTGTTTGGATTTTTTTCATTTTTTAAGTGGTGCTGAGGACTGCCACCCCCTTAATTTCAAGGCATCCTTTCTTAGAGCCTTGTAGGACAAAGACTGGAGAAAAATCTCCTTGTGCTTTAAGCATCTCCATTTCAGACCCCTAAGTAATAATGTGACTGGGCTCCTGCTGACCGTGGCTGAAAATAGTACAGCAGATCTCTTAGCTATCTATAGACTGGATTCAGAAGCAACCAAAGATTGATTTGGTTTTCCATAATTAGTTTTAAACCCAGAAGTTTTTATTGTGGAATATGTGAGCCATTTTGATGGATGATTTGTTGTTTAGCCACAAACCTGCCTGTCTGATGGCATGTATCCATCTTTCTGCTTTTAGTGGGGTATCCTTGAGATGAAGTTTCTACTCAATCTTTTTTCATGATGCTTTGTTGAGATCATAGATTGTTAGCAATAAATATAGGATGCAGCTCCTCTGAAGTCATATGGTCTTCCCACATCCTGTACAGAGGTCATTGCATCCTTGGAACAGTCTCCTGCCTGAATATAACAATACACGCTGATTTTAATTCAGAGCAGTGCTGAAAGAACCAGGATGAGAGCTGTGTAAAAGCATTTTCTTTGTCTCTTCTCAGAGTTCGTTAAAGTAACTTGTGGCAAAATACTGAATTTCAATAAATGTGAAAAAACCCAACCAGGTACTTAAATGACTGTCTTGTTGGAATAGAGCACCTGGCAGTGTGTGGTTGTTGCAAGTACTTCTCAGTTATTTTAAGAATAGTGGAACAAACCTTTAGCACTGAATACAAGAGATTTCTTCAGAGAGCTAAAAGAGATGTTTATAGACCTAAATTTCAGACAGAGGTATTCTGATGTCTGCAGGCTAATTATTTCTTGGCAGTTCATTACAATGGACTACATTTGAGACTTGGGCATTTCATTAGCAGCCTTATCTTTCCTTTTTTGTTCAGCTGTTTGTATAGCTGGCATTATTTATACTCATAAAATGATCACAGTGTCACAAATGGTGAAGGGATTAAATTTTTATCCTATATGAAATATTTTAATTGCACTTATTTTAGTAGCAAGTGCTGAAGTCGTGCCTGACACCTTTTAGCCTGCATTAACTTCAAGGCCTGCTGAACCACGATGTTTTCCAGCACTGTGGTGCGGCACGGCTCCTTCTCCTGCCTGATGGAAAGCCGGGCTGGCTCATTGTCCCTGGCGAGGGGAAGGTGGTGGATTGGGTTGCAGGGAGGATGCAGCAGGTGCAGCTCGCCCTGCCTTGTTGCACTGTTTAATCGGCTCGCTGTGCTTGTTGCTTCCTGATTTCGCTGAGAACGGTGGTTTGGCTGGGACTGAGGAGAAATCTGCCTTCCAGCTGAAGAGCCAATATTTACCAATTGGTGAATGTTTGCCGTGTTTACTTTTTGAGGCCTGAGAGTTGGACACTTCGCTGTTTCCAGTGGACACAACTCTGGCTGTTTTTATCCTCTAGGGAAATACTAATACTTCATGTGCTTCCAGGATGCAATTATGGTCCGTGTAGATTTTATCTGGAATATGAGTATATCTGCATTTGAATCCTGAAAGACCTAATTTGTCTTGTATTAAATGTTTTGTCTCTGTTTGCCTGTGCTTGTGCTGGGCTCAAATGCCTGATGTCCAGGGCATGCCATAGGGTTGTCCCCGGGGAGGGAGCAGTGCAGGCAGGGACAGAGCCCCTAGGTGGCATCAGAAGCCACCTGATTTTTGGCTGCTGCACACCCGAGGGTGAGAGGTGTGATGGGAGGGGAGTCCTGCGGACATGCCCGGCCTGGGTGTGCTTTCCTCTCTCAGCACCCTGTGCTAAAGCTCTTACACCATTAGCTGAGCAGTACACATAGTCGTCATTTTGCTAATTCAAACATGTTTCAACCTTGTGCAGCTCTGCTTTCTAAATATTTAATTGAAATGCTTTTACAGCCATTTTACTTCTTTATCACCGTGAGCCAAGCCAGACAATGTAACATGGCATATGTTAAGATGTTAATTGAGTAGCAGCACACATAGGCGGCTGTTTCATAATTTTCTCCTTAGATGATCCTTGGCTCCAGTTTAACATTTCTTTGTGCTTCTGAGTGGAAGGTTATATAAAGATATATTTAGAGCTGTTAGTCTAAGGAAGGGAAACATTAATTCAGTAAGATTAAGAATTAAGGGCTGAATCCTGCAGGCACTGCTGGGACACAGTGCCTGTCGTGGTAAGGATGTGATAATAGTACCTTTCTGATAGTACCACTTACTGTAATGGGGTTGGTAATCCTTTTATTGAGTGGTTTCTCACAGCATGCAGAGTAAATAGAGATTTTATTTATTTATTTTTTTTAAATGTCACCTGATGTCATCATAGTGGAATTGAGATTGAATCTTTCCACAAGGATATGCAGTCAGTTTAATAATGACCTCCCTGTTTTAACATGGCTTTCAGAAAGATGACTTTGCCAAAACTGTCACTGTTGGTATTTTGTAGTGGAGTCTGACTTGCTTTCCTTGGGAGCTAAAAAGGTTTCTACAAGAGGCAAAGAGGCAGCAGGACACTGCACAGGAGAAAGAGTTCCTGGGTGCCTCCTGTGCCCGGCAATGCTGCTCATGTGGTACTGCTCCCACGAGGAGCAGCCTTTCCAGACTGCCCTTAGACCCTGGTAAACAGCTTGACAAACGACCTTTGAAGGTGGTATGGGAGAGCAACTTGATGCAGTCGGAAATGGAGGCTTTTCAGATCACAGTAATTTTTAAAAGGCCACCTGGCCAAAATAATCCTTCCTTGGCAGACAGAGCTGCTGTCTTGGGTATCCTTCTCTTTTGGAAGGCTTGTTTGCAGATCTCTGAGTAAAAATACCGTGGCAACACCGTTTTGCCATGTGGTGTCGGGGTTGTAGGGGCTGCCTATGAGCCACTGTGAGGTTCCCTGTGGCCCTGAACAGCCCTTGCTGGGGTTCTTTTGGCTTAGTTGTTTTCTCTGGAGAGGGGAAAAAAAAAAAGCTGTTTTTAGAACTTTATAAACCTCCTCTGTCTGTTAGCTGTCTGAGGGAGTAAGTGGTTTGCCATCTGAGATGATAACTAGGTGGTGGTGCAGATTGTAAGTAACTATACACTGAGTTTTCCACTGTAGTTGCTACTTTTCATACTGAGTCCTACATCTTGGGTAATAATGTAACATAACACACGGGTACTGGAAACTGGGAGCCCAGCCGTGGGGAACCCTTGCTGTCCAGTCAGGAATTGCACCCCGCCTTCCTGATGTGTGGCACAGCTATTGGCAGTGATGGAAAGTGGTTCCTTTTCATCAATTGCTTTATGGTTTGGCAGAAATAATGTTTTCTCTGGGCTGCCCAGAATGTGCCAACACATGAAACACAGCTACAGGGTCTGGTTTGGGGATAAAGGGGTTTCAGAGTATCCGTGACAATTTCACTGAAGGCACCGAACTTCTAATGAAAAAAAAATCACTCTGGGCTTCCCACATTTGACCACCTAGTCAAACCATTACTGTATTTGGCACAATAAATTGTGGCTCCACTTGCCCACTGCGTTTGGCTGAACTGGATCTGTGGCTGTTGTTGATATCTTCCTGCAATCGAGCAGTGAGTCCACTCACTGCTCGTGCCTGAACAATGACAGCCACGCCCTGTGTGACTTTTGGGGCTGGGAGGTCTCTCCTGACTGAGCAGAACCGCAGTGTCCTCGAAGTGCTGCTGTCCCACTTCTGCCAGGGACTCGACCCGGCAGGCCCTTGTCCAGCATCCTCCCCTGCACAGTGTGTCCCAGGACAGGAGCTGTGCTGCAGGGGAGTCTGTTCATATGTGTGGTCACTGTGCACGTGTGTGTGCTCCCAGTGTTTGTTATGCTGCTGCCTTTCGTAGGGGCTGAATGCTCTCCACTGGAAAGCTTGGGGTTTAGTTTTAAGTGCTGTGCAGGCTTTGAGAAGGCTAAGAGTTAACTAGACAGTCACTAATAAATTTGAGGGCTTTCTTTTACTCCTCCCAACAACCTCCCTCTTTCTACTCTCACAGACATAAGGCTTCTCTTATCCCTTGTGGTTGTATGGCTTCTACTGTTTGCAACACTAAGAGAGTGTGCTCAGAGCAACTGAATTCTGCCCCCTCTTGTAATTCAATACTCCGGTATTACTCGGTGCAGTTCAGCTACCTATCCCTGCAAGGATTGCTTGATTAGAGGAAGGTTGACAGTATCTGCTTTTATGCCACTTGGAAGAAAAGTTGTATCTTCTTGCCTTTTTCTTCTGCTTCTTTCCCCTTCTGCCTCTCCCTCAGCTCAAAGTAAACCCAGCTGCTCACCTGGCGAGAGAACGTGCTCCTCATTCTGCCTGTGCCAAGTCGAGGCCATTAAGATGGGGCTGTTCTGAGCAGAAATATATAAATAGGTCAGGGAAAACAGAAACACATACTTTGGCATATGATAGAAGAACAGTTCGAGGAAATACTTTAGTCTGATTTCTCTGCTTTGCATTTTCCTGAAGATAATTTCAGGAGTTTGTCAACGTGGCTTCAGCATTTCAGAGCTTCAGTGGCTACAGCCTTCGAAAGTCAGCTTCAGGAATCTCTGACATCTTGGCCCTAAAGGTCAAAAGCTGAGGCTGGTAAGATGGGCTGGAGGCTCTCCTGCAAGGCTTTTTGCTGCAAACTCAAAGCAGCCAACACATGTTCTCTGAGAAACTGTAGGACCAGGGGACTCCATGAAACACAGCAGCTTTTGCAGTGAGCTCCCCTGCACTGCTTCTGCAAATGCAGGCTGAGAAATCTTTTCTCTGTTTTACTGATTAGTAGAAGCTGGGCTTATGTTTTGAGTGGCTGGTGGTCAGTGATTGATTGATTGATCCGGACTGGTGGTGTTTGAAGCAGAGCTGGCATTTTTGAGGAGCTTTGCTGTAGGCAGGACAACAGGACTATGTCCCTCTGGAGTCACTCGGTGTGCCTTAACTTTGAGACATCAGTGCAGTGGTACCCCCTGCGCAAACATCTCACTGTTGGGTGTGATAATGTCAGTGATTTGGGGTTTGTTTTGGGAGGGCACAAAGTTTAGATAAAAAGTGTTATGCTCTAAGGTTCTTTTGTTGGGTCATTGGGCACAAGCTGGTAAATCCAAAGCAGCTGTCAAAGCAGCCACCTTTGTTATTGCTCATGAGACAGCTACCCCCAGAATCAGAAGTCTTGTCCTGGATGAAACTGCATGAAGTAACCTGAATTAATTTTGGATCAAGTAAATGAACTAGTTTGACTTCAGGGAGACTGTCAGCATGAAGAATTGTGAAAGAGAGAGTAACATCAGCTGTGATTCTAAGTTGGGGGTGAGTCACAGTGATGCTCCCAGGAGGAGCAGTTCTGGCTGTGGGCTTAAGGTACAGTTTGTGAGTTTAGTTTGCAGTGGGCTCAGGTTTCTAATAGATTCAAATGGTTATTTTCATTAGCAAGTACATCTATCATTTCTGCTGCTCTCCTGCAGCTATTCCTAGACTTGTAGCAGAGTGTGTGGGCAGTGCCCTCCAGATGTTAGAAGTGGCTCTGTGTAAGGCCTCATTGAGCCTTGTTCTTGGGATTCTGGTTGCAGGAACTGTAATTGCAGTAGTAATTAGGTAAGGGATGCACTTGACAAAGACATAAGCAGACTTGCTTACTGGTAAATGAAACTTCAGCTTTCAAAGCATATCTGTCCTGCTCAAGCAGGAAGAAATGGGGGTGAAATGAACACAGGTGGCTGGTGTAACTGCTACCTTTGTCACCTGTCCTTTTACCTCCTGATGCCATGGAGATGTGTTCTGCAGTGTTACCAGATGGAGCATTTCTGTGCGGTGTTCAGGGCCATGAGAAGGTCACTGTCCCAGTTACCTTCCTGGACAAAGGGCTCGTTTCTCAGGGTTGATGTTGCTTGAGTTTGGTGTGCATCACCTTCACTGGAAGGGAAATAGGAAGCATTTCTGTCACTGGGCACAGGCTTTATAGAATTAGATCACATTACCCTGTGCTCTGGGTAGGAAGAAAGAAGCCTCAGTTTACCACTGCCAAATTTTAATGGTGTCCTCCTGGTGGAGTGTGGAGCAGGAGATGAAAAACAATTGCTGTTTAAATAGAGATCACGCTTATCCCTGCTGAAGCTGTGGGACCTTTGCCTTTTAAAATGTCACAACATCTGCTTGCAGATTTTAGGACATGAACTTGACTGTCCTTTTTGTGCCACCAGTTGACAAAAAGGAAACACAGTGAAGCTGTATTTACTGGCCTTATTATTGCTCCTCTGCTGTGGCTCCTTGGTGCTGTTGATCGTAGCTGTAGGAGCAGAGGTCACAACTGGAAGAGCCTGAGCTAAATTTGAGAGTTTACATTTCCTGACTCAGACCGATTTTTGGAGATAAAAGGACAGCTCTAGGGATCTCCTGCCCAGCTGCCTCTTGGCAACTTGCCTCTTTCTCTTTGCAAGAAGAAAATGTTAATGCGAATGGGCGTGCTAAAGCTCAGTTTGGCAGAACCTGTAATAGGACAGAAGCCGAGCTGGCTGGAGTGTACTCTCCTGAAAAGCCAGTACATGATGTATGCAACTCTGTAGAGCAGAGGGTGTATTTGGACTAAGTTCGTTATGTCTGTACCCTGCATTCCCTTAGTCTCCATGCTTCTTTTCTGCATAAGCTGTCATGTGAAGCCATAGAAAAGGGTTAGGTACAAAAATGGGCACATATGCCTGTTCCTGTTGCCCACTGCTCTGTAGGAGAGGCTGTGGATCTGTGGCAGCACGGGGATTGTGAGACCTTGGTAGGGGTCAGAGGCAGTGGGTGAGGTGGAGTCCAGGGTGCAGAAGTGCTGCTGGAGCAGCTGTGTCAGCCTGACTTTGCTCAGCGGTGGGTCAGGCACAGGGGCAGCAGCGTTCAGCAGCGGGAGCAGCTTTCCATGCTCTTTGTCCTTGGACTTGGTAAGATGGTGTTTTTTGATGAGTGAGATGGCAATTAGGCTCCCTTCTTCAGTTGGTACAGTGTATGTGAGCATCTTTCCCAAGACAAGAAAAAGCTCCTATTTTACCATCCTCAGCATTCCTTGTTCTTACAAATCTCCAGCAGTTCTGTTTTACTGTCTCGTTGGAGTTCCTGAGCATCTTCCTGCCTGATGGCTTCTCCTGCGCAAAGTCAGCTGAAGTGTATTTCTGCTGATGTATCTACTCAGTGGACTTGTTAAATATTCTTACCTATTGAAATACTTTATTGTATTCTGTCACTATAACATGAGCAGTTCTTGTATGGGAAGGGGCATGAGCATTAGCATTCTTTATAAAACAGATTTTTGGTCTGGTTTCAAAATGGTGTAATAAACAGGACAAGCAAACTCCTGCTTCTTTGAGCATCTGATGGAACAGTAAATTCTGGTTTCTATCGCCACCAGAGAACTAGAGGTGTTTGTTTTGCTTGTTTCTTATGGCTTTAGTACATCCATCAGAGGCTGACGTGGTCTAGCTTTGTTTGTGGTAGCACCTCTACAGAAGTAAAATAACTGCCAATCAGATGTTTTGTTGTGTTAAAAGGAGATTGAATTATGTTTTATTCTATTAGGAAAAGAATCACTCTCTGAGCTCGAAAAAATGGTTGTTTGGTGCTTCTTCTGTAGGTGTGCAGCAGTAAAGACTGGGGTTTTCTGTATGTGAAAGCTCCTGCTCCTCTTCAGAGCAGTGATAAAATGCCTTCAACTAAAGCAGTCAGACCAAGCATGTGAAGTACAGCACCCCTAAGAAACACGAGAGCTGCTTGTGGGTGTGTTTATATGAAGTAGAATAAATTCCATACTGTTTGCCTGCCTTGGCACATGCACTGAGGTTGTTTATGACACACTTGAATTCAGTCCCCACCCAATGTCATCTTAATAAGCCAGCTGGGAGGTAGAGAGGCTAACTTGGAAAACTCCAAATTTGCCAGGGAATAACTGTTCTCTGCTTTGGAGCAGCTCTTTGAAAGTGAGAAATAAATGCCTTGTAGTGGTGGGATTTACCAAAGTGGGGAGAAGGGGATGTTAATTGTGTTTACAGGTAAACAAGGCAAATGCATCTGAATTGTGTAAGAGCTTGCAATCAAAGTAGTGACATCCATCCTGGCTGCATTGCAGCTTGGGATAATAGCTCTCAGTTGCAATGGTATTTCATTTAAAATACAGTTCTTATATTAAAGAACAAAACAGCAAGAATTCTAACAAGCAGTTAAGTTTGGGTGACTTTCTACATAAAAATAGCTGGATGAGTATTACTCCATAAACTTATCAGGATATTTCACCGTAAGAGAGAAAGCCTGTAGTGCTGTGATAGAAATTCTAATACGTAATGGTTTTGTCATTGCTGTTTAGATTAATTCAGTATTTCTCTTCTCTCTTCCCTCATGTCTAGCAAAACTGTACAATCTAAAGTGGACTGCATTTTGGTAAGTACAACTCCAGAATGCTTTTCAATATTTAATAAACTGCAAGACCAAAATAGATGGCTCTCGAGACTGAACAGCTATTATGAAGCCTTTCCTTAGCAGTGCTTTAAGGTACTACCAGTAAATGTGATCAAAGTTAGTTGCCATTGTGAAAAAAAATGTGATGTGGGTCTGATGTTTGTTTTCCATGGACTATTGACCTCTTGTTTCCAGCAGCAAGTGGCTGTGATTGCCCCTTGTAGAACTGTCAGTGTAGGTGGTACAGCACAAGAGAGTGACTGAGTGCTTTTATAAGCCTGACTTTATTAAATGAAAGATTATGTATTGCACAGATCAGAGTATGCAAGAAGCTTATTGTGCCTTCATTTCCACTGCTCTTTAGACCTTTAAAGACAGTGATAATTGCATTTGTTGTTGTTTCCTTGGAACAGCTAATTCATGGCCAGCATGACATTTCAAGGGAGGAACTAG